>JAEIIU010044035.1:0-51533 GCA_018874675.1 Drosophila baimaii
TCCATCTCCCGCCCGCAAATCGAGCTCCGGGCAACGCCCTAAATGGGAGAGAGAGAGAGAGAGAGACGGATTCGTGCAGTGCGTGCATTGAATTAATAAAATCGTAAATAAAGTCGTGCTCGAAGCCAAAGGAAAATGGCAGCTTACAGGGAAAACTCCAAAGGAGCTGGTAGGGTAATAACAAATAAGAAAAATCTAGTCAAAACTGAGTCATAGAAAGGGTTTTCCAAAAAAATTACAAATTAAAGAGTTCACAAAAAAAACCTCATAAGAGTATGAGCAATTAAAATTTATTGGAATATTTGTATACCCATATTTTGTTTTAAAATTATGTTTATTTTTATAAGTGTGGTTTTAATAAATAGCTATTTTCTTTTATTTTTTATGGGTCATTCCTTAAACAAAAGACACTAACCTATGTTGTTAAAAAATTAGAAAATGCAATCTACTTCACATTTTTGCTTTTTAATTTGTGAATTAAATGTTAAGGAAAATCTGCCTAGAGCGTAGTTAATAATTATTATATTTTCTTTATTATTATTCTTATATATATTTTTGCTAATCTATAAACCTTTTAAACTTTATAGTTTCTAACTTTAATTGTAATTAATATTAATTAATTTATTGATTTTGAGGATTAGCCCTGTGCTACAAGTATAAAAATACTTATTAATATTACCCTGGTCACATTCATAAAATATACGGGATAATATTAGCTTCAATGGTAATTATTAGAAAAAATAACTATTTAAGCAAAGTCTGTGAAAAAAAACTCAGGTAAATATTAAAAAATTACTAGTTACTGCTAAATGTCCAGATAACTACATAATAAAACTTAAATTAATAGTATTAGTAATTAATATAAAATGGCATACAGCCGAAAGCCCTGTTAGTTATGACTGATACTCAACCTGTAGCTAAATTTCCTATAATGAATTATACAAACAAATAAATAAATAGTACTGTATAATATATATACACATATAGATATATTTAAACTTAAGTAAATGAATATTAAGAAAATTAATTTGTGATTTACAAAACAAGATCTTTTTCGTATAACTTGTTTCTTATTTCTTATATTAGCTACATTCTGTAGTGTATTTTCTTATAACTTATAATAACTTCTAATAACTTCTTCTTAGTGTATTTTCTGTAGTGTATTTTCTTGTAACTTATTTTTTATTTCTTATATTCTTTAATGTATTTTTAACCTTCTTACTTTAGAGATCCAGTTTTAGTATTATTATTATTATTATATTTTATTATATTCCTAGTGCTAAAGTTACAATATAACTTGCAGCGGAAGAGTATATATTTATCTTTCAAGACTTGATTATTATTATTATTATTTATGACACATTTCCCAGCACTACAAGTGTAACTTATAATTAAGTGTTCTAGTCACGTAATTATACAATTGAAAGAAAATACTTAAAGTCTTAAAATTACATTAAAATATGGCCCTAACTCAGGTGTTAAGGACTTGGAAAAAGAAAGAATGAAAGACTGAGAAGTTACTTAATATATCGATAGTAGAACTAGCTAAAAATCAACTTTATAATCAATATAATCGATTTGTTAGGTTTAGTGGTCGATTATTGATATGGTTTCTAAACGTATCGATGTATAGTGAGCCTCGAATAAGGAGGGTAAAATGGGATATAGTCCTGGATACTTTTTCTTTTTTTTTTATGAAAATTTTCTCGTAGCTTAAAAAAAGGAACAAATAATTAGAGATTAGATTTCCTCTAATTAATCGATTTATTTTTGACAATATCAATGGTTTGAACATCGATTTTTTTAACCAATGGAAGGATAATCATACCTCATATCTGGTCCTTACCGTACGCGGCGCACACACACACACACATGCAGCTGTGTGTATCGAGTTGATGTGAGGCAATCAGGGCCACTCAAAAAAGGCAACACAATGCCGAGAGAGGTAACCACCCACAAGAGTTAGCTATGTGGGGGGGGGAGGCCGGAAAATGCGGGAAACGTGGGGCAAAAGCCAGTAAGTGAGAGAGAGAGAGACGACGAGGAGAAAAAGAGAGGACCAACGAGCACCGAAAGCTGATTCGCCCACACAAATCTCAGCAAAACAGAGTAAGAGAGAGATACAGAGAGGAAATTCGGTTTCCCAGGGGGGGAAAACTGCGGTTGGGGGGGAGTGAGAAGGTTAGGAAAATCATGGAAGAAGGAGGTAAAACTGGGCTAACAGTTCGGGGGATTCCCCTGCAATCAGGCATCTCTTTGCCTTATCACTTTGCCCAGCTGTTGAAGTCGACCGCAAGTCCATGGCCATGAGGAGTCAGGAAGTCGCTTGGCCTTGCCCACCCACTCCCCCCCCGCCACTTAATGTGTTGCATTTATCCTGCAGCCATGTCGTGAGTTTGGCTCTCCGGTCAGCCCAGTGTGCCCAGTCACTGCAAGAAACCAGAGAGGAGAACTTCGAATGGGCTTTGGTAGCTCCCAGGGCTAGACACGAGAAACCTAATTTTGGGAGGCACTGAGAAAAAAAAGCACCGATTTTATGTGGTTTATAGTAGGGAAACTCCTGCACCATTAGGCCATATGCATACATATATAAAGAGGAAATGTTTAATATAATATATAGACAAAAATATTGCACTCAATGTTGTATAGAAAATATTCCTAAAGGTTAATACATATATCCTATATGGAAATATTGAAGAATTCTATATTCAGGCTTTAAATATCGATATTATCGATATTATAGATAATATTGAACAAGTATCGAAATATATTATTTAAGGTATTTGTCTTTTTTGGGGACTATATTTAAAATATCCTTAAAACTCCATTTTCTATTAGATTTTTTATTCCTTTTACCAACTATTTAAGTTTTAACTAAGATTGGGCTTTTATTGAACACAGTTCGATATATACAACGAAATATCGATTGTTTAGTTAATTGAATATATATCGCAACTTTAAAATATTGGTTTCTATATCGATTTTTTCGTCAACTATCGATTTATATAGCTTGCTTTGCTTCAATTAATCTTACATTATCGATATTACTATTTATTTCTACCATCCCTAGCTTACAGAGAGTAAATTTTTATATTTTAAGAACGATTTTAGCTTTCTTATGCGGTACAGGCTTGCTAAGAGATATTCATAGATCAATAAAACTTTAAAGAAATTAGGTAAATATAAAAAAAAAAATACAAAATATGGTAGCCAAAAGCCCCAGCAGCTATGGCTAAACTTCCCTTACCTGTAGCTTAGTTTATAGCTTAAGCTATCAGTGTACAAACATTAAAACATACAAAATATGGTGGAGAGAGCTATTGGCTCAGTTAATTTTAATTAAGAAATATATATAAATTAAAAAAATGGTACAATGATCTATTGACTCATTTAATTTTAAGTCCATTGGACTCTACAATTCCCAACAGATTCAAAATGCAAACGGTTACTGAGTAAATACATTGGCTATGCCTATAAACAAGCCTTAAAGCTTGTCCTTCACAAAACCTTTGACCTTGAGTCTAAAAAGATGCTCCAAAAAGCCAACCAATAATTCTGAAAAAATCTAAGAAATAATTTAAGTTGTTTTTTTAACATAAACTGGTTTAAGAATAGACCCTTCAGCACCAGGAGTTAAGCCCATTATGAGCTCTAATTATGTGGATTCTCCTCCCTCAATTTACGGATTTTTTTTCCAATTTTCCCGCAGTGCAATGAATTTCCCGCGGCCAGGCGACTTGTGCTAGGCACACTTTCATGTCCACGTTCGCGTCCACGTCCTCGTCCAAAAATCCAGTGCCGCCACCTCCAATCGACAATCGCCTGCAGTTGGACTTTTCAGCTTTGCCGTTTCGGGCGGTTTCCAGGGGCTGGCATTTTTCGGCTGCCTGGGCGTTTTGTTTGCATAAGGCAGCGGCGGCAGCGGCGGCGGTGCGGTGCAGGGGGGCGCAGGGCGGGGCGGTACAGGCGGGGTGTGGTTCAATTAGCCGGCCTCTCAGGCCGCCCCAGCTGCAGCAGCAGCAGCAGCAGCAGCAGCAGCCCAGATGCAACAGTTCGGGCGTTCGGGCATTCGGGCGTCGCAGCTTCCAGCTGTGGGAGGCCCGCGTGGCGGCACGGGTTAATCTCGGGGAATAGTGCCCGGGGTATGAGAGTGGCGGGGCGGCATCACGATTAACGGGGCGGTCATAGGTGTATTGTATGGGAGTTGAACCTCCCAAAAACGTTACGTAATATTAAGCGACAAGCTACTGCATTTTATCGCCAACGCCCTTTTGTTCAAATTTTAACCATGAACTTGAAAGGTTCTCCTCTCTGTGGGGAGTTTAACTTGAGGTAGAAAGCAGATGGGTCTTTATTTGTTTTTAAGTTAAGGTAAGTTACAAACGCAAGGTGGATTGGGAAATTAAAATGTAAGTTAATTAACTCTTTTATAAGAAATAAAATATTTATCAAGACGTTAAGCTGTCACTTAGAGAAAATTATTTTAAAAAATGGTTCATACGTAGGTTAGACCTGGATGCAAGGGATTTTTGGAAGCCCGTCCCTTTCTCCTCTGCCTTTCAATATCTTACACAACCGAATTCGCAGCTTAAAGTTAAATATTAATGTTATTTAATATAATACAATATAGCGTTGTCTTAAATATAATATAATGTATTTATTTATTTATCTAAAGCTAACAAAATAGTTCTAAACTAAGAGCTAACTTAGGGCTAAGAGCCATAGCAGCTAAGGCCTTCGGCTTAAATATATTATAATGTTGTTATAATATAATATTAAAATATAATGTTGTTATAAATTATAATAAGTCTTATAAATATAATATGAAACCCGTGAATATTTTATCTAATTAAATTAATATTATTAATACTATATAATTACAAAGTTACCTTTAAAAAAACTTATATATAATATTATATAAAAGCTAAGTCCTTGAAGTTATTAAGGACCTTTTAGTAACAAATATTTAATTGAGTGCTCCGATTTCGATTACATGCAAATAAATAAAAAGATATACAATATAAACAATGATACATAAAAACACAGAATAATTGTGCTGATTTCTTCATAAGTATTCTACAAATATTAAAATTACTGATCGTTCCTATTACAGCTTAAGATATAGTCATTCAATGTTCAATCATTTCTAAAAATATTGTTTTTAAATTTGAAAAAATTCCAATATATACTGGAAAAGGCTGATATGTTTAAAAACAATTAAGCAGACACTTTTATTATTATTTTATGATCGTTCCTATGGCAGCTATATAATATAGTTAACTGATTTTTATTAAAGAAATCCATAAATCGGAAATCATTGAAATTAGCCATATCTCAGAGTAGTTTGAAAATATTTAGGAAAACAACAAAGTTATGTTTGCATAGGAAGTGATTGTAGATAAATAAATAAATAAATAACAAAGTTATGTTTTGTTCTAATAATTTTTTTAACTTTGCTAAAATAGCTAAAAAATATTTATACATATATGTACATATGATTTATATACTATTTATAACGAAAAATAAGATACTATCAGCAAAGATTCATAGAAATAGCTTAAATAATGAGATACTAGAAAGAAGGAAAGACAGACATGGCTAGATTGGCTCGGCTGTTGATGCTTAGAACAGGAAATAACCTTATCACTGCCTTGCAAACTTCTGATTAAAATAATAATACCCTTTAAAGTTATAAAAATGTTGACCACATTCCTGCAAAACTAACAATGAATCCAAAATATATAAAATAAAGACCTAAACCCCATAGATTGTGTGTCACCTTAGTCTACTTTCAGGGCTTAGCTTGGGTGAAAATGCGCTCCAGCAACCACCCTTAACCCGCCCATAGCCAAGTACGACCAAGTTATAATACCTTTCCCAAAGGCTGACTAAATTTGGTTTCGTTAATTCGGTTGTTGCAACCAAAAAAAAAAGGAGAAAAAACAAAAAAAAAATTAAGAAAAACACATGAATAACAAGCAGGTCCACGCGGCAAAGGTAAAGTAACTCCCCTCCCCCCAACCCAAAGGAACTCCCTTTCGGTTAAGCCCTGATAACGGCGGGCGATAAGCCCGAAAAACTGGAAATGGAAAACAATTTGTCATTTTGCTGAGCGCGTAGAATTTCGCTTCCTTTTGTTTTTTTCTTCATTTTCGTTACTACTACTCTACTCGTACTTTTCCGCCGATTTTCAGCAGTTCCTGGAAAACAACAACAACATTTAATTTAAGAAAAACACAGAAATGCTGGCTGCATTTTTGCGCCAGCACGCGATGGCGGGAGCGAGAGGGCGGCTGCGTAAGCGTGTGCAAGCGAGATGCCACCAGGCACGTGGCGGCGTGTTGTGTCTGCCTAACCGTCTCGCTCGCACAGCGGCCATCGCTCTAATTATAGGTTAGGGCGCTGCGAGCGAAAGACAATGCTGCCATTGGCTAGCGCACTCTGTTGAGAGAGGGGGCCGGAACAACGGGAACTGGTTTTTCCAGCCTTCGGTTTTTATGAATGAACGGGAATGCGCGAGAGAGACGCGCGCTCTCTACGCGGTGGTGGCTTGCCTCAACTGTCTCTACGCTTGTCTCGTTCCCTCGCAAGCGAGCGCCACCCTGTAGGGGGGATATCACTGTAGGCAACCATCTCGCTTGCACTCGCTGACGTGTCCGGTCGGGGCAGAGCAGAGAACAGCGGTGGCGGTGGCGGTGGCGGCGCGGCGGCGACTGCGACAGCGACGTCGTCGATATGCGGCCAAGCTTTTTGTTCGCGTGAAACAGTTGCAAGCCTTTGAACGATCAGCGACGACGGCGTTACTTTTGGCGCGGATACAGCAGCGAAGCGACACTTTTCCGTTGGCCCTCGCAGGCGGCGCCTCCTGTCTCAGCAAACAGAAACAGAAAACATAAACAGAACAGCGAACAGCGAACAGCGACGACACAAACAACAAACGAAAACAAGCATAATCGAGCATAAACAAGCATAAACAAGCCAGCCCGTGGTCACCGGTGCCCGCCGTGCATTTTTTTGGTTCGACATTCCTTTGATTTTTCACTTCTCTTTGTTTTTTTTTGCCTGTGTTCCTTTCAACTAAAAAAATAAAAATAAAAACCAAAATCTAATCAAATCTATAATCTATAAATTAATATTAATAATAATAACAAAAAGCGCAAAAGAAAAAAGCAAAATCGAAAAAAGCCTCCTCCAGTGACAATAAGAGCAGAGAAAAAAGAAAGACCCAGCCGACGGCCTAGCAAATAAATATTAATAAATTAATAAACATAAAAAGAAAAACAAAAACAAAAGTGTGAACAAAATAAAGTGCCTCGCCGACGGCCCAGAGATACAGATACAGTTACAGTTACAGTTTGCAGATACAGTTTGCAGATACGGATACATCTGGGATAACGCTGCTGCCTGGGACTTGATCCTTTTTTGTTTTTTTCTGTGTGCGTATGTGTGTGCCGTGCCCGTGCTTGTGTGCCGTGTCGCCAAATCCATGTCTCCCCCTCTCTGTTTCTCCCCCATCCATCGAGCAGTGAGCGTGTCCTGCGACAGCTAGAAGAAGTCAAAACTATCTAAAAAAAATCTGACAACTGAAATCCCAAAAAAAGCAAAGAAAATAAAGAAAACAAAAAACACAAACATAAACACAGCAAAGACACCATCATTGTGCGCCTCAAGTTGACAGCACCGCAAGCGATAACTGCAACAGCCGCAGCAGCAGCAGTAGAAGCAGCCGCAGCAGCAGCAGCAGCAGCAGCAACAGCAGCCGCATCACCACCACCCACATTCGCAACAACGATGCTCACGGACATGACACCGACGGCCGGCCAGCTCTACGGCTCCCAAATCCCGGCCATGGGCATGAACATCTCGAACATCGCCACACACTTGCAGAAGCCACAAGTTAATCCGGTAAGCCCTGACACCACGCCCAAGATGCACATCCCATAGATATCGGGACACCGGGAGGATGCTTGAGTATCTTATGGGACAGCAAATTGACAATTACAATTGGTTATTACCACCTCAGATACAGCTAGCTACGAATTTGTCAAGAGAAACATAAAAATAACGCTGGTTATGGGTGATATGGGTATCAAAATTACTCAGATTTCTTCAAAGATTACAGATACAAAAGAATCTTATAGGACAGAGCAAGCTAGAAAGGCTATAGCAGTAGGAAGACTAGATACAATGGTGTATTATGATCTTGGTATTAACTGGAGTTCACATTGATGGATTAACCACAAACAGAGAGTCAGATAAAAATATCTATTGGTGTAAGAGAGCCTCTTAGGGCATCTACCATTCATGCTTCTTAATATATGATTTATAAAAAAAAATATATATAGAAAGAAAATTAAAAAATCTATCTTTTTTAATAATCTATATTTTTTAATTTTCTTTCTATACATATACGTATAGAAAGATAGATAGATAGAAATAGAAAGATAGATTTTTTAAAATTTTCCTTCTACATATATTTTTTTCTAGCTAGGAAAATATTAAACTATACAAAATATATACGCCTTGCTTAAGATTCAGCTTGAATCCGCTCTTTTCTAAAGGCGAATTATATAAAAATTCCCGACAAAGATATTAATGAAAAGACATTTTCTTGATAAAACCTTTCATACATAAATTTAAATATTACTTGCAAAAACCATTTGCTTTCTGTCTATAGATACAAAAATATCAAATCAAACTTTAAAATTATAAAAAGGGGCTATCAGTCCACAAATACGAAAATATAAAATCTCATTTTACGTCCCTTTTATTTTTTTTTAGAGATGATTTATTGCCGGCTAGAGGTTATGGTGAAACGAAAGAAAAAGAACTTGAGAATTCTAAGGCGCCTTGCCTATGATAAATGGAGCCCCTAGAAAACTGAATTCGTATGCAATATCTCAATATATCAGATTTAATTGTTATTAGTTCAAGAATTGTATCTTAAAATTACTTAATAACAATTAATGCATGTGTTCCAAAAAAACACAAGCCTCCGATTAAAAATAGTTTCTTTTTTGTGCCAAGATACCAAGAAGCTCACATACATAGATACATAGTTTTGAGATACTATTACCATAATTTTTTATACAACCAGAAATCCAAGATCATTTCATCTGACTTTTCTGCAAGAGATTCTCTTGATAATGACAAGAAATTGTTATCGATTATGTCATTTCCATTAGAAGCAATCTTGAAATCGAATAGAAATCCTCTTTAACTAGCGCGTTAATTTATAAGTCCTAGACTTGTAGCGTTAGGAATTCGATTAATAATAAAATACAAATACAACCTGAGAATTATTCAGCTCCTTTTCAGTATTTTTGCTCCTGCCAGACTTTTGAGATAGTTTTCAAGTTGTATTTTCTTCCCTCTGTGTAGCTAGATGCAATTCTCATTGGATTTAGCCAAGGTCTGCATCTCAGAGATTCATTAGGTAACCAAACAGTGGCAAGTATCTCACAGAGAATCGGTTCATTGTGCGGCCAAAGAAATAGTAAGTGCCTCGAATTACACCCACTTGGCCGAAACTGAAACCGATCTCGAAAAGTATCTGACAGACACAGACACACACACACACACACACTCTGCTACACCCTCGTGTGATCTCACTGCGGACAACAAGTGCGCCGGCGGCGGACAGGCATTCTCTGACTCAACTCTCCGGTTAGTCATGACTTGATGAATGCATCCCACAGATACACTACACATACGAGAACAGATCGCAGCATAAATCATTTGTCGGCTTGAATGAGCGTGGCGAATGCTGGCCTTCTCCAAAAAGTATCTGGCCGATACACAAGTATTTGCGATTTAATTCGGTGGATATATACCGTATATACCCCCCCGACGAGCCACTTACACGGCATTAGCTTTGACAATAACAGCAATAAACAAACAACAATCGTGGCGCCGCGGATACGGATACGGAAACGGATCGGGGAGTCTGGAATTCGCATCCCGGGGATTCACGGTAGCGGTAGCGCCGCACACCATTTGTCAGCCGCTCAGCTGGACTCCCTTTGTCTGGCGGCCGCAGAGTCGATGATTGAGCCGGGGAGAGGAGAAAGAGAGAGAGAGAGAGAGTATCTAATGCCTGGGCCTGGGCGAGATACATGCCTAGATATGTATGCTGGCAAATCGATTGGCTGCGGCTCGTTCACTGTGCAAACGAATTTGTACGCTACGGCTTAAGAGATACGCACAGGCCGCAGATACAGATACAGATACAGATACAGGGCCAGCGAGGGGCCAGGTAAGCGCCGTGTTTTTCGGGTTGAAATCAATTATTCAGGCTCACTCGAGGTGTGAAGCTAACGATGGAATGATTCGGGACTCTAGGATTTTCGGGATTATTATTATTTTTTTTGTTGTTTTCCTTTTTTTTTTTTTGTTTTTTTGCCCAACTCCAGATCGTATTTCCACACAGCCTCTGACTTTTCGACACATATCGCCCATTGTTTCGGCGGCGGAAGCAAACACTTAAAGGCTAAATCGCAGCCGCCATAATGATCTTCTGGCCCCGATCTTTCGAATTCGCTCATCAATTTTTTTTTTTTGGCTGGGGCCTTTGATCTGGCCCGAAACTAAGACAGATTTCCGCTAATGATCAGTCCACAGACTAGCTCCAGGGCCCTATGCTCTCGATTTCAATTCGATTTTCAATTAGCAGTGGGGCTTATGTAAGCCCCTAGCATTGCCACAGATGATAATACTATATAATATTAGTTTGAACTATGCGTAAAGACTGTGATCGAAGGTATTTCAAAACTAAAGTATTCGGAGAGTAAAGGATATACACCTAAAATGGAATTTCCTCTTAAAAAAAAATAAAACTTATCTATGAACATGGAAATTTTAGTATAATATAGATCATCTTTTGGTAAAATTGGGAAAACAATCGATTTCAGCATCGATAAAATCGATTCTTTTGGGTTTTTGGTCAATTATAGATTCAGGTTCTAAAATAATCGATGTCTCTTAAATTTTGTAGAAGCCCAGAAAGAAGTCTTAAGGTTAAAAACCAATAATCTATCTAAAGTTGGAAAAAATCGATTTCAACATCAATATAATCGATTTCTTGGATCTTGGATTTGGGTTTGAAAGAATCGATTTTTCTCAGATCTCACAGAAGCCTAGGAAATAGTTTTAGGGTTAAAAAAACCTGTAATCTATACCTTTATTATGTATGAAAATGATTTTAATTTAGTATAGAAAAACTTAAGCTTGCTTTCTTCGATTTTATCGATTTAATCGATTATTTTCTAAAAGATCGATGAAATCAAAGTGCTGAAAATAGATTTTTGTTTAGCTTTACAGCATAAAGTCGGTTAATAATCTACACATTTTGGACAGAGGCCTTAAAAATCTTTGTAAATTATCCAGAAAGTATCTTTCAATAGAGTATCTTTCACTAAAATGCGATTTGTACTTCACAAAACTAAAAAACTCTCTAAAAAAAACTCAAAATTAAATATATAGGTAAATTATGAGGAGCACATATAGTCCAAAGATAAAATCCTGCAAATTATTAATATTTTTTCCAACTAATTGGTCATTTTTCTCTGTCACTCTGTTGAGTAACTTGTACTGAGTTGCGTCCTTGTTGCATGTTTTTTAGCGAATTGCATGACACTTTTAATAGAGCCAGCAACGCCGGAGTAGGCGCAATGTGATTGAGGCAATATGATTGAGGCAGCAGCAGCAGCGGCACCAATCAACCCCCCCAACCCCCACCCTACCTCCCGGAGACCTGCCAAAGTGCAGACGCCACGCATTTGCGTGCGACCATAAAAAATGTTTCTCCAAACCGCAGAACGAAACGAGCTGAGCTGAGCTGAGCTGAGCTGGCCTCTGGTATCTCCCAGTCGAACTTGGTCTCGGTCTTGCTACGTATCTGCATATTGATGGGGCAGCGAAAGAGAGAGAGAGAGAGAGGGGGACCGAGAAACGTTTATTAAAATTAATACCACATCAATCATTTAACAAACGCGCCTGTCGGCCAAGTTCAAAGCGGGCCAGCGACTAGACCAAGACTACAAGGCATCGCACATCGCATCTAGACGAAACTCCGGGGCCCTGCTTAAGAAAGTTACACATGCGCATTGGTTTTAATTAAAAGCGTTTAAGGCATCACAAAAAAAAAAAAAAAGAACAGCAGCAGCAGCGGCAGCAGCAGGAAAGATGATAAATTACCGAGACAAACTGAAATTAACATTTGTGCCTGGAAACAAAAAGCCGGGCCAGCAAACCAAACACAAACAGAGAACACAGCCCAGCTAGATCACAGAAAAAGCTCAGCTCAGCTCAGCTCGACGCGGCCCGGCTCGACTTGGCTCAGGGATTATTGAAAGACGCGCTGTTAAATTATTGAAAATCATGCAACGATCCGCGCCGTTTTCCCATGAACAGAGAGCGCCCCCCGTTTCAGCAGCCTCATTTGTTCAGAGTGCGCAGCTCTCGTCGGCATAATCAGCATAACAAAAGGAATTAAGCAATAAAATATTAATGAAAATACACTCGCGCACAAAAAGCGGGGAAGATCGCCGCGTCATTGACTAATTTGTTTGTGGTTATCCGGCTTCCACTGGCTTCTTTCTCCGCGCCCATCACCAGGCGCCAGAGATCTGACCGGCGGGGAGTGGCCAGCGGTAGCCGTGACAGGCGCCCCATAGATAGTACACCAGGAGAAATAAATATGGGGAATACATAGGGAAAGGCAATTCCAATAATAATTATGAGTGTTTTTATCTGGAGGTTTTTTTGTAGACTTCGTTTCAGCAGCAGAAGTCGAGACAAAATCATGTTTTTTACCATACAGATAACTATATCATTTTTAACAGCAGGATTATATATCTATATATATTATATATTATATAGTACTGTTTATAGATATATATAATTTATTTAAATATTATATAATAGTTAGGTATCTCACAATATTTAAATATTTTACAATATTTAGTATAGCTTTTAGGACAAATCGTAGCTTAAATCCCACAGCATTTAGCTTAACTGCGGGTTAGCTAACCGCTCCAAATTAATAAGAACTTTAATGTATTCTGTTAAAATTGTTCCCAGAACTTATAATAATTTTTTTTTTGTGTTATTAAAATGTAGTTTTTCTTGTCAAAAGGCATTTATTGTTAGGAAAAAAAAAGATCTTTTGCAACAAATCCTGTGGTTATCTAATTGCAGGTTAGTTGTAAATTGTACACCCGAAAAAATGTGATAGCCCAAAAGCTAGATGGTATTTATTATATTTTATAAAATATTTATTGGGTACATAAATTAGGCAACGTAATTTTCATCTATATCTATTATTAATTAACAATTTATATATAAAGTGTAGATTTATTATATATTTCTAATCGATTTTTAGAGGAATTTAAATGAATTAAAAATCAGGAAACAGGCTTAAACCTTAGTAACTTCAGGTTAACTTACATCCTAAACTAACAGCTTAATCTTAGGTATTATTTCCTCACACTTTCTAGAAAGTGTTAAGCCTCAAGACCCTATTTTTTTTTACA
Organism: Drosophila baimaii; assembly: GCA_018874675.1. Taxonomy (NCBI): domain Eukaryota; kingdom Metazoa; phylum Arthropoda; class Insecta; order Diptera; family Drosophilidae; genus Drosophila; species Drosophila baimaii. Next base: position 13,533 of record JAEIIU010044035.1, read on the forward strand.
GTGTTCTCACCTCCTTTGGCTGCTCGACATATTTACTTAATATGATTTGGCTTAATGAATGCGCCTCGGCTTTGTGTAGCCATTCTTTCCCCTCTTTTTCCTTTAATTTTTTTTTCTCTTTCTCTCTAGTCTGGGCATTTTTCACCTTTGACAAAGGCTGAGCCCGACGCAATTAACTTGCGTCATTTGGAAAATTAGTTGGCATGATGCTGCAAAAAAAAAACAAACGCAGTGGGAAAAGAGAGCAGGGGGAGAAAGGAGGAAGAGCGGCACAAGGTCGCTGCTGCTTCAAAAGCGCCGCTTGAAAAGCATTTTTCAATTTGGTTTTTCCTTTTTTTTTTTATGCCTGTTCTGTTTTTTATATATGTACATATATATATTTTTTTTCAATTACAAAGACCACGCACCAAAAATTCGTGTGGCTTTCTGACTCCCGCCTGACTTGCAGTTTCCAGCAGGCCATAAAGAAAAACCTGGTTTTTAGGGGCAATCTGTCAGCTCGTCACTGGGTGAGAACACGTTGCGTATACGCAACGCTCGAAGCCACATCAATTTGCATGGCAAAATGGAAAAACAAAAAAAAAAAAAAACTGGAAAGAAGGACCCTGACCAGAATTCGATCGAACGCAAAGGCGACAAATAACTCAATATAAAAAGCCATAGATGGCAGGTGATTTATATCAATTGGAGCCAGAGAGTTAATGGATTTTGATTTAATGGAGAATATATTGGAAATAAAGTTCATTAAATTGCAGTGTTAAATTCTATCCTTCAAGTACTAGATATGCCTTAAATCTCTATTATAAAAACCCCCCAAAAATTTCCTAAAAACCTATTTTATGACAACCAAAGGTGTTTTGTGAAATAAACTCCGTGTATCTATAGGCCATTTATGACATACTGCTGTTGGCCTGGAGATCACAGTGCATTCGGGGGAATACTTTGAGCTTCGCTGTTAAATGCTTTTTAAAATATAACCCTCGCTGGGTAGGGCTAACACGCCCCTTAGGGTTCAGCCTGGATAATTGAGATTACAACACGTGTTAACTGCCATTCAAGTACACCACCGTTGTTCCCCCTCTCCCCACCTCGACAATGTAATAAACAATTTAAATGCCAAATAGAATTTATGCAAATGCAGCGCTCACTCTCTCTCTCTCTCTCTCTGGAAATGAGAATGTTTAAAAAATGCTAAAACTAATTGAATATATTATATGGCTGTGAATACATATATATATAAAATGTGGTTAAATAAAAAAAAAACAACATTTCCCCCCTTTTCTTCTAATGAATATGAATATGAATTTGAGTGCGCAGGGGCCGAGTGATTGACTGGACTGGCTGGCTGACTGACTGACTGACTGACTGACTAACTGACTGACAGAATGACTGACTGCCGGCCAAGTGCATATTAGATGGTCGGGCAATTACCTGCAACAGCAGCACCAACAGCAATCACTCGGTGCACAGAGGGAAATCTAGGAAAAGAAGTTTAAATTGAAGTTAAAACATGATCAGTTCGGATGAAAAAAATATATGGAAGATAAAGTAGAGTTAGGAATAACAGCAAATGTTGATATATCTATACTGCATCGATATTTGATGCTGCGGTGGATGCGCTAAAAAACGATATTCTGTTTGATTTATCGAAAAAGTTTGGCATAAGCTTATCTTAAACTAATTTTGTTGGAAAAAATATAAAAAACTAATAAAATATGATTTAAAAATATAGTTTGTAGCAAAATACAAATAAATTAAATACCATTTTCGGTTGTATGCTTAATATTATCAATAATATCGATATTTAAACATTAAATTCGATATTTTTCTTTATTTTTAATTTCTATATATCAAACAAAATATATTAAATATTTGCGATATGATGTAAAAACAATATTTTTTTGGACACATCATATTAGAGTTATCCTATCGATATTATTTGAGTTCGATATGTGTGTCGATAAATCAGAGATCACTTTTCCTTTCGATATATGAACATCGCTAAGTGGAGATCAAGGTCTTATAGAATAATAAAGAAACAAGTTAGATTTAATGTTAGTTTATCCATGTTTTTTTATAAAACAATATTAAAATAAATTCAAAAAGTGTATATAAAATTTTGTTTCTGTGTTTACTGAATGGTCTGAATGCGCTTCTAATGAGCCCAGAGCACAGAGGGCCAGAGCTTTAACACTTTACCCCTTTTTTTTTTTTAAACATATTCCCCTTGCACTTCCCCTACATAACCCCTCGCTCTCCTACCTCTACTCCCCTTTGTTCTATTATTCACTAACTAATTTGAACTGACATCGAATACGCGGCAGGTGACAACCGCTGACAATTGGTAGGAAGGAACCTCCTGATGGAGGGCACCCACGACGACGACGACGACAACCCTCGGTTATTTACACATTTATCATGTAATAGTTTAACTTTCAGCCAGTCTGGGGTCTTGGTAATTAAATGGAGTGCGGCGACTATGTGTAACCAAGTAAAAAAAAAAATAAAATAACGTAGTAGGTTCCATTAAAGAGCAGTCAAGGCGATTTGGTAATTAAAATGAAAGCCATTTGGGGAAATTACTTCACTATTTATCAAATAGATATTAGCTGAGGGGATAGGGAAGTCATTTATAAAAACAGAAGTATATATATTTCTTAGTAAGGTTTCTTAGAAAGAGAATAATATGTATATTCTTGTTACATTGTTGTTAAAATGTTTATTATCTGGCATCTTTAGCTCTCATCTGGGAGTTCCCCAAAATCATAACTCTAAGAGCCGCGGAAGCTTAAAAAGCCACTGCGTGCCCACCGCTGGCTTAAAGGAATTTAAAGCCATTGCCTTTGCCAACATTTTCTCTCATCCTCTTTGATTGTCGCTTAACCCTTTTGTGCTGTTGGCCGGACCTGGGCAATTTTGGGTTAATCAAAAGCCCGGGAAAACGGGAAAAGCGGAAACGTTTGAAAGAGGGGGAACGGGCTGGGCAATTTTCATCTGCTTTTCGCCGGGCCAAGTGCAAAAGCGACGATTGCACAAGCCGCAACAACAACAATAACTTGTTATAAATTTTGTTGACACGAAGTCAAAGCGTTTGAGCAGCGTTGAGCGTTGATTTGAATGCAAGTTCATGAGTTAATCAATTTTAATGCCCGGCAACGGCAACGGCACGGCACGGCATCGGCCACAGCATCGCCATCGCCATCGATCGATGCCAGAGATACTCGGATACTTGGATACTCAGATACTTGGATACTTGGATACTTGAATGCTTGAATGCCTCTCTTTGCCCCGATGCCCGTGTTTTCCCCTCCTTAAGCAATCAATCGATCGATCCAGCCTCGCCTCGAACAGCATCGAATTGTTTGATCGTGTTGTAAATTTCTGCTCATACTCGAGTAAAGTATTTTCAACTTGGTGACGGCAATGGCTGGCTGGCTTTCTGGCTCTCTGGCTCCCCAAGTAAACTGGCCTTATACGGAGACCGACTTTGCGAGTCGATCCGGCCAAGACATTATTTATTTATATGTATTTTTTATAAAGCCTTGTATAACTTGATAAAAAAAAAACAACAGCAACAACGAGCGAGCGCACAAGATTGGGTTACGTTTAAAAGTTTTGTGCGCTTGCAGAATGAAATGATTTATGGTCTGAATTACAGATAATTGTGATAATCATACCGAAAAGGTTCGGGCGCAGTTCGCATTTGCAGATATTTTGAGAGCGAGAAGTGGCTGGCGTTGTTTTTTTTCATCTTTTATTTTCTTGTATTTTTTTTTGGGGCCACGGAATCGATACAGAAATCGGTGGCCGAAAAAGGGTTAAGGGCGGCCGCGGCTGGCTGTGTGTGTGTGCGAGTTGGAGGTAGATAAAGGCGGCCATATAAGCTCCAAAGGGATGCGTGTCTAAAATGCATAAAGGATTTCATTTCTCAGGCAAAGAAATCAAAGGGATTTATGAAATTCTCTTTAAGCAGTGTTCCTCGAAATTATGGGTGAAAAAAATAGGAATCTATGTGTTTATATATATTTATTTATATCATATATATATTACATTTAATTTATTTAAGATCTAGAGCAGCGTTGGGCACAAGATATAATAAAAAGAGCTCAGTCATGAGGCTTATAGAATGTGCCAGCAAATGATGCGTCGCGTCTTCCACACATATTGTTCTTTTAAACTCCAGAAACCGCCTCTCTGACTTTAAATTTCAGTAGCATTGTTTTTTTTGCAATGTTTTACAGATCGCTGAATGCGACTGTAACGAGTATACAAACCTAATAAGATATCTTTAATAAATGTACAAAGAATAAAATAAATGTACAAAGAATAAATGTAATAAAATAAAATTAATACTTATAAATAATTTGAATTTAGACCGATCTTTCCTATGGCAGCTATATGATATATTGGTCCGATTTCAATGAAAGTCTAGGAGGTGGCTATAATTATATTATAATTATAAAAGCTATAATTTATTCATTCATATATGCATTCGAATATCTTTAAAAATAGCGAAAATATGCCAATTTTTTCATATCGTTTCTATAGTAGTTATAGGATATAGTCGTCCGATCCGGCATATATAGCAGTTAGAGTATATAGAAGACAATATGCAAAGTTTCAGCCCGACAGCTCAAAAATTGAGAGACTAGTTTGCGTAGAAACGGACAGACAGACGGACAGACGGACAGACGAACAGACGGACGGACGGACATGGCGAGATCGACTCGGCTGTTGATGCTGATCAGGAATATATATACTTTGTGGGGTCGGAAATGACTCCTTCACTGCGTTGCAAATTTCTGACTAAAATTATAATACCCTGCAAGGGTATAAAAATTGTTAAGACCCAAAAATATCTAAATTCCAGTCCTCCCAAGCTCCCAACTATATATGTATTGCAATCTTTGCAATATATCTAGATAGTTTTACGTAACTCCTCACATTTACGTATCTCAATCTCTATGTTATCTTGGCAGTAACTTCATTTATAAGCCACCTAGGGATCATCTTGACTTGTTCACCTCACACGAGGCTCTTTTTTTTTTTTTTTTGTTTGAATATCTTTTAGTCTAAATTCCCCTAAGGCTCTGTGTGCATTTCTGCATAATAAAAATTGTTGCTAATTTTTCCACACAAAAGAGGGAGTAGGGGTCGAAAAGAAAGAAGCAAAAAAAAAGAAAGGAGGACAAAGAAAGGAAACTAAAGCGGAGATAATTCCGGCACACACACACACACGAAATTATAGAGAAAGAAGGGCGCAGATTTGTCAGGAGATTTTCGGCTCAAGAGCAACTTAACAAGGCACAACTGGCGACGTTAACATGAACAACAACAGGCGCACACACACAATGTGTGACTGATGATGACGATGATGACGGGTCGCATATATGTATGTATGTATATAGTATATATATCCATCCATAAGATGCAGTTTGTTTTCGTTACGGCTATTTAGTGCTTTGGCCCGCTCAAGCGCCTCGCCCCGAGTTTTGTGAGTTTGTCAGTTTTGTGAGGTTTTTTCTTTGCCCTGTGTCTTTGGTTTATTTGCTTAGGCGGCTTAGGACCGAAATTCCAAAAGGGGGACTTAAGCAGATCCTCTTCTCTATGGTGGCTGTGTGTTTGCTGTGCATTTCACAACTTTTTATGTGGTCATATTTCTTGCAAGTGCTGAAGTGTGCCCAACTCTGGCATCCAACGCGAGGAGGGATCGAGGAGGTACACTTGCGGAAGATCTTTTGGGATCTTTTGGGATCTCTGATTTTTTAGAAGGGGGGCTTCCCCGCGCATGACAGGAAACGAGCGCCGAGTCGTAAAACGCTCCAACTTCTCGGCATGTTTAATTGCCGTTAGTTTTTACACTCGGCCAGCGTGTGTATATATCTCAGCGAGTGTCAAAAGCGAACGTTTGCTGGGTCAGCTGATTTTCCGCTTTCGCCTGATTTATGCGATAGGTTGGTGATTTACGAGGCAAGAAAAGAGGAGACTCTGGTGGCTTCTCACAGTATTAATCGGACTAGAAAAGATCCTGCTTGGCTCAGGGATTCCCCTTCAAAGGGTATTTACCTTGTCCGTTTGTCCGTTACATTTTCGTTTCATAACTCATTCAGTTCTTGAGATATTGAAGGGAAACTTGTTTTCTAAGAATACAGTCAATACTGTCTTTATGTATATTTAATATAATCTTACCTTAAGATGAAAAAATTAAAAAAAAATTATAATAATTTGTCTGCTTGTCCGTTAAATAAGAGCCTATGTCCGTTCTTCATTCTATTCTTGAAATATGGATATGAAACTGTTTTTAAAGAATACTGTCCATACTGTCTTTATATATCTTTACTATATTTCAAAATAAGCTGATCAAATTAAAAAAAATAATAATAATAATCTGTCCGTTTGTCCGTTAAATCACACTTTATGTCCGTAATTTACTCAGTTTTAAAGATACAAAAATGAAACGTTATTTTTGGGAATGCTTTCAGTACTGTTTTTATATAAATTTACTATGTTTTACTACGAACTACAAAAAGTACAAGAAATAAAAATAATAAGTTGTCCGCTTGTCCGTTAAATCAGAGTTTATGTCCGTTACTCACGCAGTTCTTGAGATATTAAAATGCAACTTTCTTTTTGAGAATACTGTCTATATTTTTTTTATATCTTTACTATATTATACAACTAATAAAAAAAAAATTAAAAAATAATACGAATAAATTGTCCGTTTGTCCGTTAAATCAGAGTTTATGTCCGTAACTCACGCAGTTCTTGAGATATCAAAATGAAACCTTTTTTTTTTAAGAAAACTATCAGAACTGTCTTTATATATATTTTTATTATACTTTACCATAAGCTGATCAAATTTAAAAAAGAGATAATAATTTTCAAGTAAGCCTATTGTAATGGGTATTGAAGACCTCTTCTCCCTGCCGTTGATAGCTTCTAGTTTTTTTTGGACTCTTCGCCACATCTTCTCCCAGCTCGTCTGTCACCACCCGCTCACTCGTTGGCATCTATCTATAAAGGAAATCTCAGCCGCACGGCCAGCTGTAAATATTGTGTTAAACATTAAATGAAGTCGTTAAAATCGTTTAATGATGCACTCGTTAGTCAGACGCGTTGACAAGTGAGTCTACCCCGCCGGGACTTCCTCTGTGGCTGCTTGGCACTCTGGCGCGTCGAAGTCACCGTGGCATGACCACTGGTGGGGGTCGGGGAGGTGATCCCCGACCCCGAATGTCGGCTGTTGTCAAAAGGAATTGAAAGGATGTTTGATGGCATGCTAAATTGACAAATGCATGCAAAACACTTTTCGGCTGCCGCATTTGTGCATACCGCCTCATTATTCATAGCTAGTAAAAGTATCTTCTGCCTCTGTGCTCTCTCAGTACGTTGCATGTTGCAACGTTGCAAGCTGCTGCTGCTGCTGCTGGTGCTGCTGGTGCTGCTGCTGCTGTTGGTGTTGCGTGTAAGTTGCCATGCAATTGCCACTTTCATCCTGATGTTCTGGGGCAATTAGCCCATTGGTTTTTTCTAGGCTTTTGCCTCTCTTCTGCGTCTCTTTGTCTCTTCTACAAATTTCTTGTCCGTAAGTGTCCGTAGCTGTCCGTTATGGAGAGTTTATGTCTGTAAGTTACTTAGTTTTAGGAATATCTTTTTGAGGTTTTTAAGGTGTGCTTATGGTATTATGTACTATGTTTATTATGAAAAGAATTTGTTAGAAAGCATTTTTATTTGGAGTTCTTTGCCTCTCTTCTGCATCTCTTTGTCTCTCCTACAAAGTTCTTGTCCGTAAGTGTCCGTAGCTGTCCGTTATGGAGAGTTTATGTCTGTAAGTTGCTTAGTTTTAGGAATATCTTTTTGAAGTTTTTAAGGTGTGTTTATAGTATTAGTTACTAGTTACAAAGAGACAGAAGAGAGGAAAAATCCCTTTGGTTTTTTCTAGGCTTTTGCCTCTTTTCTGTCTCTCCTACAAAGTTCTTGTCCGTAAGTGTCCGTAGCTGTCCGTTATGGAGAGTTCATGTCTGTAAGTTGATTAGTTTTAGGAATATGTTTTTGAGGTTTTTAAGGTGTGTTTGTAGTATTAGTTACTATGTTTATTATGAAAAGAATTTGTTAGAAAGCATTTTAGTTAGGAGTTCTTTCAAGGTATCCCTTGGGAGGTATGTGAGTTTAAATAGATTTCTTTTTGAGCATTTAAGATACCCCTTAAATATATATATATAATATGACTAAAGGAATTTGAAATCTTAGTTTTTTGTTGTGTTTTTTTTTTTTGTGGCATTGCCATTGTCTGGCTGCAACAAGTGTTGCTGCTGCTGCCGCCGCTGCTGCTCTTGCTGCAGCTGCTGCTCAAAGTCAAACGACTGTGGGTATCCCCTAGTCATAAGGTCAAACTGCGGGGCATCATCATCAGTGCAGGAAACTTGCGCCGCTGCAGCGCAACAGCAACAGCAACGTGCAACGTGCAACGCAGCACAACATAGCAACAGCAACATTATGCTGCAAGCGCTTCGTGCTTAAAAGCGCGCGACACACATACATTGGCAAAGGCGAAACATTGTTGCTGTTGCTGCGGCTGCTGCTGCGCCCGCCAGCAACATGAGTTGCTGTTGCAAGTTACTGGTGCCTGCTTAAGATGTATCTGCTGTGATTACCACCAAGCGAGCGTGTACTTAAGCATTTTATATGCTTTTTTATGCCATCTTGTCCTTGTGCAACATCGCCGGGCCTGGTCGCGGCGCGGCGCGTCTCTTGCTCTCTCTGGAGGAGTCCGAAATTGGGTTTATAACTCTGCGGCAAGGCGCGCGTTGAAATGGCGTTGATGATGTTCATGTTTCATGTTTGTGGCTTGATGAAGCGCAACGATTATCCGCAGCAACGCAGCAACAGCAACAGCAACAACGGCAACACGGGCTGTAAAAATATGCCACAAATTGATTGATTTGCCACGGCACGAAGCTGAGCCAAAGACGTAGGCCCCGTACCAAAAACGCTGCTGCAAACTCGTTTCAGTTTCAATTTCATTTTTAAAGGCATTTTCCCCCACAGCCTTCCTTCCTTTCTTCCCTGGCCAACACACACTCACCAGCACACACTTACACACACAAAAAGTGGGCGTTCTTGTTGCTGGCGTGCCAAAAACTATCTGAAAATGTTTGCCTTGCTTTTTCCTCCTATTTTAGGTTTTTTTTTTTTTTTGTTTTTTCTTGTTATTTTAACATGGCGACAAAATATGCAAAGCCCCCAAAATGCAATTGAAACGCAACGAAAATTGTGCAACGCCTACTCTGCAGCAGCTCAAGTATTTTTATTTTTAGTGCCCGCGAAACCGGGGGCTTCGATTTTATTTTTATTGCGGAACTGCCACACAACAATTTCCCAATTGAAATGTGTACGCGAAAATTGTTGCCGCGTTGCAGTTGCAGTTGCCCGTTTGACAAATAAGTTGCATGCAAATAGCTGCAGCAGCAACAGCAGCAACAGCAGGAGCAGCAATTGCCACTGCAACATCAACGGCAGCAGCAATTTGTATGCAATGAATTAAATTCCAGTGCACACAATTTTCTCAATGGCAAAGCCTGGCAGCGAGCGGGGCTTTCCATTGATGAAAATCACCAGGCTCACCTTTGACCATCTGGGTTGTTTGTCAAGCGGCCTGACAGCAGCCAGCAACGGAGCAACATTAGCCGGAGCAGCCGGAGCAACCAGCAACAGGAGCAGAGCCGAGCAGAGCAACACTGGTTAAGAATGTCTTGGTGCAGAAAATATCTGAAAATTAGCCACACGAACATGCAGAATCCAGGGAGATGCAGAGCAAGTATTTACAGAGCACGCTCCAAAGTAGGGATGGCTCTACATTGGCGCATAATAAGTTGCCTTACTCTTTGGAAAATGCTTGGAAATTGTTAGCTTAAAGGAATAAACTAAATACTTCCAGGTTTCATTAAAACTAAATTAAAGTTTGGCTTTAAATAAACTGGATTTATATGTAACTAGAGCAGGGATGGCCCTACCTTGGCTCATAATAAGTTAACTAATTTTTCCAAAATGCCTGAAAATGCTTAACTTAAAAGAGTAAACTAATCACTTTCAAGTTAACTTAAAACTAAACTAAAGTGTGATTAAAAATAAAGTAGTGCAGCTTACCATAAAAAATATAACTAGTCAAAGTTAATGGAGTTTTTAGTCCGGTTCTTCATTACCCAAGACCCACTGTCTACAGTGGGCCAGGCTGTTGACTGTTGACAAATCTGTTTCGGTTGGTCGGAGGCAGACGCTTGTCCAACAAATGCAATTAGTTAAACGAATTTTGAGACGAGTTTCGGTTACGCTGCTCCGGCCATCGAAAACGTTTATCAGCATCAAATTGAAAACTCAAAAAACCTCTGCCAGTTTTCCCACATTCGTCAGCCGCATTTTGGGGGTTAAGCTGGGGAAAAGCTGGGAAAAAGGCCCTCGGGGGCCAGCAAGTCAAACGCCAGACTCCGGCTGTCTGGCTGGAAAATTGTGGGTAATTTTCGGGGTTACCTTCGCCCGGTTACATTAGCGTGTGTGCAGGTTGTAATTTTCTACTTTGCGCCTGGAAAACGAGACGAGACGAGACAGGGAGAGACGCTACGAGACGGGGGGGAGACGATTCGAGTCGAGAAAGTTGGACACAAAAGGGAAAAGCCAAGGGAAAACCTTTTTAGCCAATCGCTGGAACTTGTTAACTGCTCATAAAAGTCCCAAAAAAGGCCACCGATATCGGGGTGATACATGGGCAAGCTCCCATCATATATGTATCCGTGCACTACACATCTTTGTGTCACTTCCTCTAATGGTATAATGAGCTCTACGATCCGATATAATCGCCAACGCGGCCTGGTGTTGTTGCGTTTTGTTAATTAGCCATTTAATGCCCAATAAAACGAGGCAGACGGCAACAACAATGGCAATGGCCATTAGCCAGAATCCGATTCGGAATCGGAGCCACAACACGATTTTTGATTTATTGAGTCATTAAATAATAATCATAATTTTCTTGTTTAGCGGCTTTAAAACGGTCAGCTAGCTAGCGACTATAAAAAGCCATAAACACTATGCCGGCTACTTTTTTATGACTAGAAAATATGGCAACAAAAAAAAAAAGAAAAAGCCGTAGAGAAGATCAAAATAAATGCCAAATATTTGTAAATATTATTTAAATAACTTTTTAGGCGATTTGATTGATTATGCGCTTGATTTTTATAATGAAGAGAATACGTAGCGAGCAGATGAGATATAAATAAACCTCTCTCCCTCCCCATCTGTTTAATCAGCGGAATCTGGTTAGAACATAAAAAAAGCCAACCTTAACACCTTTTAGCCGCTGGCAGTGGGGTTCCAGCCATTCCCGCATCTGTCTACTTTACACCTACAGAGCGCGGCGAACAGTACACGCAAATTCAACGATGATGCCTGGCAGTCAAGTCGATTTATCAAAAGAATATACATACATATATCCAGCGTTAGGCTGGTTACATCTTCAGCTTCGGATTATGAAATTAAAATTTATAAAGACACTAATCGATAGACTAGAGCTAGCCGGCTAGCCGGCTCATTAATCAAAGTCAGCCCAGAGCCTTCTTCGCTTTGCTTTATTTTTTTTTTTTTTGGCTTACACACAGTGTCAACCAAAGAAATACAGACAGAAAAAAAAAAAAACAGGGAGAGAGATATGTATAAACTGCCGCCGAATAAAGAAATCAATAAGTCAAATTGCCAGTTCGACGATGCTCGGATGCATGGGCATTTTCATTATTTATTATTAAACGAATTGGTGCAACCTTAACTGCCAAAGCAATTGGCTACCGGTCTTCTGTCTCCTGTCTTCTGTCTCCGGTCTCCGGTCTCCGGTCTTCTGTCTCCAGTCTCCTGTTCTCAGTGCTGTCCAAGCTCCCTGCTCTGAGCTCCCTTCCCGCCTGGGCCCAGCTGCCATCTTACCGACTCCCTGGGTCTCGCAGATTCGCAATGCCGAGTGCCATTCGAAATGAATATGCAAAAGAGCTGGGCCACTGCGAGAATAAATAAATAATAAAAAAAAGAGAGAAAAAAAAAACCCAAGGGGGGACGACCAAAACCGGCAGCATTTTGGAGCTGCGGACCAGACAGCTGGACAAGCCCTCTTCACAGCGGGACAGCGCACAGCGAAGGAGGCGGTGGAGGAGGAGGAGGAGGGTCAGGAGGAGGGTCAGACCCAGAGCCAGACCAGGCCCCATGCGCTCTTATTTAGCTAATTTAAATGAGCTGCAAGCAAGCGGCAATGAACGGATTGGAGCAGCACCAAAATGGGGATACTCTACAGAGTTCTTAAGTTGATGTAATAATAATTAGTTAATAAATAAAACAAATAGATTGCTAATTAAATAAGTAAAGGAAATAATTATTATAGATATTTGGGAGAATGTTGGGAGCTCAGGGATCTTAAGTTGAATATTAGTTGAAAGATTTTGATTACTTTTAGGGACCTTGAGGTCAATGCATTTCATTTTTCTGATCTAGAAACTTGCATCTTTGTAGCTCTAAAATAGGTTCAGAGAACTTGACCTATAGTTTTGTATCTTTAAGTCTGTAAAGTGAAGTTGAAAGAATATATTTTATAGAAAAGGGAATAAGAAGAACTTGATTCCCGCGAAAATGTGGTATAACTTGGATATATTTATTGTAAATAAATTCAAAGAGATGTACAACATTTTTTTATGGTCAACAAATTAGTGATAATAATTTATAATAATTATAATAAAATGATATTATGATTTAACCAAATGATACATGACAAATATTAAATATTTATATAAATATATATGTATATTATATTATTATACATTTATATATTTGGGATTCATTGGATATATTTATTTTAAATAAGTTCAAAAGCATGTAAAATAGTTTCTTATGATCAACAATTTAATGATCATAATTTATAAAAATAATAATATAATGATAATATGATAAAACCAAATGATACATGACAAATTTTAAATATTTATATATTATTATAATATATATAAATGTATGTTATTATTATATTATTAGGCAGTAATTAATACAAAAACATTAGAAATTCCTTTTTTGATATTTGAAATTATTATTAGTAAAGAAAGGGAATTTTCTTATCTGAACGTAAGTTGATAATATAGGAATGTATATTTTTACAGTTTGATATATCAAACAGATAATCGATTTATCTAGTTTATATAGCCCTGTTAAAATGTTGATTTATATATCAATACAGTATAGATAATGATTAAAAGATTAAAACTGATACCTTAAAATTAATAGAAAATCTTGTCAAATTGCTGCCTTATAACTTAGAGAAAAAACCTTTAATAAATACATTTTATGATAGATATATAGGGTATTTATTCGAGTGTAATCCCCAGAGCCGGACAAAGCAAGGCGAAATACTGAAAGCGATTTTATGGGATGCGTCTTGCAATTTATCAAACATTTTTGTGGAGGCAGCAACACAGAGCCAGCAACGGGCAGCGGCAACAACAAATTGATTTGCATAACCAATTATAAACACATTCCGCAGGAGCAGAAGCCAGGACCCTTCCCCCCTTCGGCCTGCACAACTTCCTTGGGCCGCCGCCTCCTTTGGGCATTTGGGCCTCTGTTTCTGTCAGAGTCTTTTGTTCAACACAAATTGTCGCACTTTAGCAGAACAACAAAGCTCCCCAGAGGGGCGAGGGGTTTTTAGAGGGGCTGCGGAAAGGGGATATGAGGATGCCCACAATTATTTGCCATTGACACGAACCACATTTTTGTCTATTTATTTAAGTTACTGCCTTTTTTTTTTGTTTTACCTATTTTCGCCAGCTTATTTGCTCGGCTAAACTGACCAGAACAGATTCGGATGCAGAGATAATGGCGCGACGTTGCCTGGCACAGTTAGATATCGCCACCCGATCGCCCCTATTTAGCCATATTTAACATAGACTATAGTACATATAGTATGTATAGTATTTTATGCGAATATGGCGCTGTAAAACAAATCTGATTGCACATTGTACAACCATTAATCGAGAAGTCACGTCAACTCAACTGCGGAGTCCGGATAGCCGGGGCAAATGGCTTTCCACATGACAGAAATGCATTAGCCGCAAAAGCCTTTTGACGGTTTAGTACAAATTACAAATTCCCCAAAAAAAAAAATCGAAAGTTATTACTCAAAGAAAGTGCCTTAAAAAATATATATATAATTTTTAAGCCAAGTGAGTGCCTTTAATATATATTTTCCAGGCTTATAAAGGAATCTCTTTGACCCATTTCGAGCCCAGGCAATTTACTAATATCTCAAAGATTTATTAAATATTTATTTGCATACGATAAAGTAGAGATAGAGAGAGAAGTGAAGTGTTTGCTGTAGCCCCATCACTTATTAAACACTCGTCACTTTTAATTAAAAGTCGCCGCCTGTTCCATAGAGCCGACTATTGGGCCAGGTTTATTCCCACCAGCCAGCAAGAAAGGGGGAGGAAGGGGGCTGTAGAGGGGGGTATACCGCAGCCCCTGTCCAAGAGGGGACTGCAGCTGCATGCCACTGCAATTTGCAATTACCACAAACACGCGGCGCAGGAACACCAGCAGCAGCGGCAGCAGCAGCAGCAACATCGCATGGCAAAAGTTTTGCAATTAGAACACTTTTCGCGTGGTTTTAATGATAACACATGGGCGGGGGAAACCCCCCCAGGAGGGGGGTCGAAACGAGTATGGCGCAGGCGGAGGGGCGTGGCAGGAAACTAGCTTTTAAGTGTGTCTGCACACAGAAAATGTGCGCGCGCTTAAAAAAAAAAAAACACAGGTTTTGGAGTGATTCGGAGATTTTATTTTGGTGGAATGTGTGGTATAAGGATCTAGGTTTTTTTTGTTTTGTGTGTTAAAGCCCTTGATGTACTGCATCTTTAAGATACTCTGTTGTTGGTGTACACTTATTTGTTATTATTTAAATTTAATAAATAATTCCAATATTATTATCAGTAAGCTGTCCCACATTATTTAATATTTTTTTAACAAAGGACTTGTACAGAAAATGCTTTTTGGAATATAGAAAATATTGTAGAAAATCTTTTAATAACAACAAATAAATAAAAAACATAAGAAAACCTTTTCAAACATTTTTAAATATAAAATGTAATGGAAAATAAACCTTAAACTCATTTACTTTGTTGATTTATTTATTTATATGATTTTAGAATTGCTTAAAAAACAGCTGCAAACATAAACTTATAGTACTAGCTTCCAAGGCCTAAAGTCAAGAATATTTTCTAGTGTTTATAAGTATATATAAATCATTTTTATTTTATAAGAAAGCATTTTCAAAAATCATTTAATATAAGAAGATATGAAAAAATAAACCTTAAACTCATTTACTTCATTTATTTTTTCATTTATATGATTTTAGAATTGCTTAAAAAACAGATGCAAACATAAACTTAAAGTACTAGTTTCCAAGGTCTAAAATCAAGAATATTTTCTAGTGTTTACATATATATCTATAAATCATATATGTAAAAACCTCATATAGAATGCATTTCATAGTGAAATTCCTGAGAATAACCTTCAAGGGATTTTCTGTTATTTTTTTCCATGGATTTTCGATTGAAAATCTGTTATTTTAGGCCTTAAGTTTTCTGGCATAGTTTCAGAATCAAGTGGAAATATTGTTGGGAGAGTGCCCAGGCTTTTGTCCTGGCTGAAAGCCTGTCTTTGTTTCCTTGTTTGTTGTGTGGTCAAGTGCCGCAGGACAATGGACAATGTTTTGAGTGGCTTCGTTCTCCTTTTTGAGTGCGTTCTCTGTTATTTTTACAGGAACACTCGCTCATTAGAGCGCAGATTTAGAGCAAATGTCCTTTGTGTTTGTCCCTGCGTGGCTCTGTGTGTGTTTTCTTTTGCCACTAAATCAGGCGCTGTGGCACTGGCATTAAAGGATTTAAAGGATCATCGCCGTAGCACTCTCTTTCGCTTGCTGGCCGACATCCTGCGGCGATAATCGTTGGCAGGATCACAGCTCTCTCTCTGGAGGTCTCTCTCTCTCTCTCTCTCTCTCTATCGCTCGCTATATTTCTCTCTTTCTCTGTTGCTCACTAATTTGTTACAAAAATTGCACATTTCGTTGTTCGCGACATGGGGTCGGGAATCCGTGTGTCCCTTATTTTTCCCATCATCTCAGCATCAACCCAAGCGGCCGCTCTCTCCCCTAATTTTGTATTATATTCCTCTATGCCCATCCATCAACGCCATTTGGCAGTTGCCTCCTCCTCCTTTAACTGTTCATTCATCCCGTCGGCCTTGACCTTTGTCTCCTACTGCGCCATTTCGAGCATTTAGCGGCACTTAGTCCATCCCCATTCTCCCAGCCCAGTGGCAACCCTGTGTCTATCTGTCTATCGATAATTTATCAAACAAAAAAAAGTACAGTCATCATGCATTTTAGGTTATGTGTTGAGAGACAGATTATTAAAGGTGTTAAGTGTTCCATTAATTAAAGTGTTAAAAGGATATTTCGTGTGTGCACTTATTATTATTATTATTATTATTATAATAAAGTGCTTCCCTAACTAGAAATTAAATAAATATATTATGGGACCTGCATATATCTCGGTATATATATTTTTAAATACCCAAAATTTATGTAATATATTCGAAAAGCAAGCCAGACAGACGGAATCAATTGCCTGGCTATAAATATCAATATCAATATCAAGTTGGCTTTCAATCAAACTCATTATGCTAATGAAGACACACAGCTGCACACGCCTACACACAGACACACACACACACACACACACACACACACACACACACACACACACATCAGGGTAACAGATACTGAACACACACACAGATACTGGATTGTCGATCGCCGGATGACTAAGTGAGTGAGCGAATCGAGCCCGACTTGCGATCGATCGACCAACTTGCTGTGGGGCTGCTTAACCAACCATTCAAGCAACTTAGCAACCATCCAACCAACCATCCATCCATCCAACCATCCATCCATCCATCCAACCATCGCATGGTGGCAAGATCCAGGAGGGATCCGGTGGGTACAACATCATCATCGCGATGATGATCGCCAATGCCTGACCATCGACATGAACATCGACAGCTTGCGGCGACGTTTAAATTTGTTCATACTATAAACAAAATGAGCTGAAGATTCTATCTGTTCGTGTAAATATTTGTTAAAATTAAGCTTTCAACTGAAAAGTTTCAAAAATTTTAATTTCCTATACGGCCTCTCCACTCGCCCATCCACTTTGTCGGGCTGTGATCTATATATATATATTAAAATCTGAGATAGCTGATAGCCTGATTGATGCCGCAGATCGGCAGATCGTTATAGCTGACAACGATTAGTCTAATAGTTGGTAATTTTATTTGATTTAAGCGATTACCCTTGCGAGTGATCATTAGAGATCAGATGCCATAACTTGGGAAATAAACAAATCGCCATTGTTGGGCTTGCTAATTTGTCAGCTAGATTGTAGCGATCACTAAGAGAGATCACAGAGTGATCCAGCGGCGATCTAACATGCGGTGGTTGCCCGATAATGGCAATCAAATTAA
The DNA here is from genome assembly GCA_018874675.1 of Drosophila baimaii. Taxonomy (NCBI): domain Eukaryota; kingdom Metazoa; phylum Arthropoda; class Insecta; order Diptera; family Drosophilidae; genus Drosophila; species Drosophila baimaii. Next base: position 31,128 of record JAEIIU010044035.1, read on the forward strand.
ATATATGTCTTAATGCCACAAAGTGTTGACAACAGATAGGGGTTTTAGGATCATTAATTACTTACTAGGTAGAGCTGGAACACAATTATCGATTGTCAGCGCCTCGATTTTTTGCGATCTTTTAGAAAAATAATTGATTACATTTAAGAAAACTTGATTTATATTTTTTTTTAACTAAAAAATGAATTCATAGTTTATATAGGTAGAGGTGGGAAAAAAATCGATTCTCACCGCATTCTTTTTTTATGATTTTTTAGAAAACTATTCGATGAAATCAATTACATCAAAGAACTTTTAATTTTGTTTCTTTAACTAAAAAAAATATTTCATAGTTTTTTACTTATTTACTTATTAGGTAGAGTTCGGAAATTCTTAGCTCCTCGTTTTTTCGATATTTTAGAAATATAATCGATTACATCGATAACTAGTAATTTTACTCATCTAAACTAAAAATATGAATAGTGAAAAGTGAAAAGATGTTTATACACATACAAGAAAAGGAAACTAGAAAGAAAACTGATTTATTCATTTATTCGCGGCATACAATTTATCGATTCTTTTATTCCAGAATCGATAAATCATTAAAAGCAAAAGTATTATATCGATTTTGAAATCGATTATTTTACAGATCTATTATTAGGAAGTCTCTGAGAAACTCCTTATTTCAGGAAAAGTCAATAAAAAAGCTAGAAGAATACAAGGAAGTTCCCTACGATGATCACGTATGGCTTTGAAGCCTAAAAACACTTTAATACTTGAAATTAAATGCTCCTCTTTTGCTTTTAAATATCTTCATTAAGAGTATTTAGGCTTCGTCTAGGCCTGATTAATATCCCCACATCAGCAACAAATTTTGTTTGCATTTTTAATGTGTTTTTTTTTCTCCCGTTTTTTTTTTTCGCTTAAATATGGTGCTGCTTTTGTGGCCTGTGGCAAATGTTTTGTCTTTATTTCGTGTGGTGTGGTTTTTTAGCTTTTCTGTTATTTTGTTTCTGTGTTTTTGTAGTTTTCTTTTTTTTTTTTGTTTTTTATTTGTGTTTTTTTTTTCGCAAATTAGCCCGCAGACATGGGCAGACATGCAAACCTTGCGTTTGGAGAGACGGAGCGCGCTCTCGATACAGTGAGGCAACAACGGCAACAGGAACAACACCTCTCGAGAGCTGCACACACATAATTCAATTAATTTGATTTAATTGCTGCAATGAAAGCGGCGCATAAATTGCATAAATTAGCCGCGAACTGAGCAATGCACGGGGGCAATTAGGGCGGCCACATGGAGGAAATACCCGTGGACCGCTAAATATTCTCGTTCATATATGTATTTTGTACAGACTTTATTTACATATTACCCTATTATATATACATTTATATATGTATGTATATATATTAAATGTGAGTGTATCTAATGCATGGATTAAGGGAGCGGCAGGATTAACCCTTGGCCCAATCGAAACCCCTTTTTTGGCCAATGTGCTTGCCTGGCTCTAATGACGTTGCAAATTGTTGTTGCCGCAGCCAGTCAGCGTTTATTTTGTTTGAAGTCGTCTCCTGTCCTGTCCTGTCCTGTCTCCTCCTCCTTCTGCACCTCCTCCACCCTCGACGAATGAATGAATGTGCCCTCGAAAAGTAATCCCCGCAACGTGCTGAAAGTTGCGAGTTTTATGAAGTTTTAAGCAGGCCCTAAGTGTAATGCGAGTTGAACACGTCAACAGGGGGGAAGTCCTGCGGTNAGGATGTGGTGGATGGTGGATGGTGGATGGTGGTGGTGGCAACGTGCTGGCAGGCTTTCGAATTTACCAGAGTTTTAGTCTTGTCAATACGAATCGAAAGGAAACCGCAGAGTGTAGGATACAAGGTGATGTGTGGTAACACTTGTTCTGAAAAAAACAAAGAGAACTTAAAATAAATAAAGCCTACAAGCTATATTTAATCTGCTTTATATGAGGGATATAGTAAATTATAGCTTACATTTATTTATATATTTGATAAGTAACACTATCTTATATAAATAACCTTAGTTTGATCATTAGAATTACCCCAAAAAGGAGAGTCATCTTGGGGATGAAGTTGTTAGCTTAGAGAGCAGTGGTGCCCAAGGCTTTGACTCTCGAGTCTCTGCCCGACCTCTGCCTGGACACGCAGAATAGACCTTTCTTTAGCTTATAGCAGTGGTGTCCAAGGCACTGACTCACGAGCCACAAATTTCTCTGCTATGTGTGCACAGTAGGCACACAATGTATACAAGGCTCTGATTCACCCACATTGTAATTGGGCTTCTAAATCTAGATTCTTGGAGATTCAGTAGTTAGCTTAGAGAGCAGTGGTGCCCAAGGCTCAGACTAGCGAGTCACTGTCCGTCTTCTGACTGCACACGCATAATATGCAGATAACATAAACCAGGCTCTTTAAGAGTTAAATAACTATTTTATAGTGTTAGTTATTTCTTAAGTAATATTAAAACAAAAATGTTTGCTACATTTCTCTCATATGTAGCCACTTTAACCCTAACTTGATCATAATATTGTCCCCAAAAAAAGAGAGAGTTCTTGGTATTTAGCTTAGAGCAGTGGTGCCCAAGGCCCTGACTAGCTGGTTGGTTATTTTTTAATTCCTGTGTACAGTATGCAGAATGTAAACAAGGCTCTAATTTAAATTGGTCTCCTAAATCTAGCCACTTTTAGAGTTAAATAACTATTTCCTTAGTTTTATTATTAACCCTTTTTCTTATGAAATATTTGAAACCAATAATTGCTATTTATGTTCCCATATCTAGACACTATTGCTTACTTACACTTACTTCCTTACTTACTTACATGCAACTTGAAAGTATGTGTTATATATTTTTGTTTATATTTAAATTAACACTTTTTGGGTTCTGGGTTTTTTTTTATAATTTGTTTTGCATAAAGTCTCAGCTTTCTCTGCTGAAAGCAAACCCCCTTTATAGCGGCCTTCTTCCCCCGCGTCCGACGACTTCCCTTGAAATTGAAAACATAATCAACCCCAATTACGGACCCTGAGCCTGAACTTAAACACCCAAACAGGCCAAAGCACTCACCAGAAGTTCGGGTTCAAATTAATTGCAATCCGAGGCACATTAAATGTGACCCCCCCAGGCCGCAGCTAGAGAATGTCATGTGGCTCTAATGAGCGGTCAGTTAATCATGATATTTCACTGTACTCAGGGCTGGGGGGCGTGACTGTTGTCCTTGGAAGCGCCAGGATTATGCGAGGGAAAGAGGGCTTTCAAATGGGGGAGGTTGAAGGGAGCTGAAATTAAGAGCAAAGTGGAGGAACATCAAATTAAAGCATTTCCTAAATTAAAATCTTATAAGCGAAAGTTCTCTATCTCTTTCTTTCGCTCTGTCTATCTCTCTCTCTCTCTCTCGTATCCTCTCCATCTCTTTCCCTTGCACATTAAAGACACTTTAATGCACTTCATCAATTTGGGTTATGACTTCAAGTTGGCTGTGCCAGACGAATCTCTCAGTTGGTAATTATCGGCTGCAGTCAGAAATGAAAGAGTTTATATAGATCCGGATATACCCTTAAAATTAAAAAAATAACAACAATAATTGGTTATATTAAGTGTAATTAATTTGCTTGATAATTTAAATTATTTTCAAATATTTGCAAATATATATTTTTTTAACATTTTCCTAACCAAATAGAGTATTTCCAGATGGTTTTTTACCCAGCAAAAAAACCAATCTTCTTGCCTGCTTTTTTTTTTTCTTTTTTGGTTTTTTGAGAAATTTCTCAAAAAATAATAAATAATAAAAAAGCAGCAACGAGAGGCTGCAGCAGCAGCAGCCTCAGATAAGGATGGAAAAAATAACGCACGCAGAGGAGAAGGATGAAAAAAAAAAAAAAAAAAATAATAATAAAAATTATGATGAAAAAGTCTGGATGGAGCTTTGGAAACTCCATTAATTTTTGCCCAGGCTACTTCAGGCGTTGTTGTTGTAGTTTTTGCTTTTTGGAGCGTCATTGTTAATGAGTTTTCGTGTATGGCTTACTTATTGGGGGCCAACAGGAGTCTCGACACCGTTCTCCGTTCTCCGCTGGTCCATTCGCTGCGTTAACCGTTCTCCAATCTCTCTGGAGCCTCATCCCGCGGAGGACCAGTTCCAAGGAACTCCCGGCCCAAGACAAAGTCTTGGTCTTGGGCCTACTTAGCCCTCTATACATATATCCTGTTCCTCTTGGTTATATATATATGTATATATATATTTTTTTTAATAAACTTCTGGGACAGAAGCGGACTCGGTTCCCACGCTGCTTTTAATTTGCGACTGGCCACTGCTGGCCAGCGTGCGCTGCTCTCCTGCAGAATCAGAATCAAAGCCATTAGTTTACACTTTACATGCTAATGGAAGGATGAAGGTCGGGATGGGTTCGGAGTCCGGGAGTCCGGGATGAAGTGCCTGGAGCTCTTGGCTTTGTGGCTTCTGGAATGGAATGGAGCTGCAGCCGAAAATAAAATCAAAACCAAATGAACGTTTTTTTTAATTGCCTATGAAAATTGTGTTTCTTCTGCAGACGATTCTTCGCCAGCCAATTCTTCTCCAGCCCAAGCGTATTCAGTAGCTTCCCCTTCTTTTTGGGCCCAGACCGCAATTTAAAGTTTCTTTTAGTTTTTTTTTTTCTGTATTTTTTGCTGCCTCGTTTTAAGTGTTTTTTTGTCTTTAGCTCTGGCTGCTTTCTCGTTTGTTGTTTTATTTGCATTTTGGCGCCGTGAGTTTTTTTTGCTGCAGTTAAATATTTTTCTTGTTGTTTTTTTTTTTGTTCCTTGGAATGAAAGAGTAAAGAGCAAGCCTCTTTCACACACTGTGCCACAAAGTTAGGGGATTAGCGGCAATTGATTTCCTTTGATGGATTCTGTGGTTATTTCTTTTTTAAGGGGCTGGCTTTTTATGGAGAGAGAGATGGCTAGCTTATTATTATTATTAGTGAAATGCAAAAAGCAAATAATTTTTAAGTTTATTGCTGAAAATAATTAACTAACTTTAGTGCTAGTGCTTTATGTTCTCTCCTTGTTGCTAATGAAGACGATTGGAAGGTCTGTGAGGATTTTAAAGGATTCCAGATACTTCTTTTTTCAATAACTGTGAACCTGCAGCTAAGCAGAGTCTTCATTGAGTGAAATCTACAATGCTTTTTCTTGGCCACCTAAGGCGGCCTTTTGGAAGTTGGCCTAATTAAAACAGTCGGACTCGGGATTGGGATTCAAAGACCCCGGAACAGAGGGAGATCTTCAAAAGGCGCGAGCTAAACAAATTTGGACGGCACAGCAGGCGATGACCCGGTGTGGATTCTCAGTTCCCGGTTTCTTAGTTCCCAGTTCCCAGTTCCCTGTCCCCTTATTCCCAGTTCCCATTTCGGATGCGGATTCACAGCGGGCGCTATCAGCAAATGGCGCTGCAGGTTCAGCACCTTTTATCTACCTCAGCGCTCTCTTTCTCACCTCTCTCTTTCTTTCCCCGCTAGCCATCTCTCTTTCTCCCTCTAGCGGCACAACAAGTTGGGCACATCAATCGGAGGCGGTGTCATAATTTTCACAGCAGGTGTCGTCGCTAATGATTTACAATGGGTTCGGAGATGAGGAGAGGAGAATGTCCAGAGAATTTGTGTGAGGGAGAGATGCCCTGCATTTTGTTGCATCTTCCCCCACCTTCCCCCTCTTCCTCTTTGTTGTTCTCCCGCTGTCGGCAAACAACAATAAAAATGTGAAAAATCTAAATTCGATGTGGTGGACGTCGCTGCTCTCCGTTTGATGTCGGATTCGAAGACCAATTCATTATTCATCAGTTTGCATTGTTTAGGGAGTCCGCCGATGATGACCCCTCCTTTATGGACGGGGGCGTTGCAGTGGCTAATTTGCCTCTGGGTTGGGTTTTGGGATGCGTTCTAGACCTTGGGCACCTCCGGGTGCAGCGCCAGTGGTGGCGCCAGTGGTGCCCCCTAGGGTGTGCGGATGCCAAACAAATTGTTAACTTTTTTGTGATCCGATTCGATCTGGATCGGGCGGTGCATAAAGGTTTATGATCTGCATTTAAAGGGCTTGATTTTGGTTGAACCTGAACTCTTGATTACGTAGGGGGGGGAGTTTGTTATTTAATCCCATTTGGAGGCGTATGATTTGCATTTATAATGCTTGATCTAGAGCAGGGGTGCTCAAAGCCCTGACTAGCCAGACAGGAAATTCTTCTGCGGAGAATGCACACAATTTAAACAACACTATAGTTTCATAAAATCTTATTTTTGTGTAGCTAAACATTGCCTTCTTACGTGCTACTTCTTGAGTCATAGCTATTTCTTAGCCATTAATAAATAAATATAAGCTATTATTTTCTCATATCTAGCCACTTTGTTCTATTTCAAACTCACACAAATGGAAATCTAAACATTTTAATATATTGCCTGATCTAAAGGAAGAAGAGTGCAAGTAAGATAAAGGTTTATTCTGTTTCCTAGACAAAAGATAACAAAGTGACATAATACAATGCGTTTTTCTAGAATTATAAATGATGAATTATTATTAATTATTAATAAACTTATAAAGGTGAAAGAATAACAATTCTAGGTTGTATAACTCTGCTTAGTTTATGGACTTTTATTGTTTAAAACACTTGATTACTTAAGGGGGGGGAAATCAGCTGTATTTATTCTTTTTATATGACATGACACCAAGCTAACTTTAAAGGATCATCTTATAAGATAGATTATCCTGCAAGTCTCTCTTCTCTCTCTTCTCTGCTTATATATATATATATTTTTTTTTTAATCGATCAAAAGCCTGATCGATTAATCAAATCGAGTTGCATTTTAATTTGCCCCAGACTCCGCTGACTGACTAACTAACTGACTGACTTGCCTGCCTCGATATCATTTTGTATAATTTTCATGCCACACACACACACACACACACATAGTACACATCGCACACACCACACACACACACACACACACACACACACTACACACACACAGCCTACACAGTCAGGCCATTACTCATACGCGCAGTTGCACGACGTTGAAATTGCTCCAATTAAGTGTGTGCTTTTTTTCGGCCTGGCTTCGTTTCGTTTCGTTTCGTTTTGTTTTGTTTTGTTTGTGTCTGGTCTCTTGGCTTTGGTTTTGGCTTTTAGCCATGGTTTTGGCTTTTGGCTTTTCTGCTGTCTGGGGCCAAAGTAGTTCGGTGGCTCGAACCGCGGGTAGCTCACGAATTCGAATGGGTGATGTCATTAGGCTGCCAAAGCACCTGTCCGAAGCCGGGATGCGCAGAGAGTTGCAATTGAAAAAAAGCGGCAGCGACATAAACGTGCCACAGAGATCCTCCAGCAAAATACGACAAACAGTCCACAGTGGGGGTTAAAATATTTGGCAGATATATAGGTCGTCTGGGGTATATAGTATTATACCTATATATGTTAGTAGTAGATGTGCTATAATTTTAGGGATTATTCACTTAAGATAAGAATGCTCTCTTATTATATTAAGTTTAAATATGTATCTATTTATGGAAATGTTCTTTGAAATTTATTAAACAAAATATAGTTTTATAGCTTTAAAAACAAAGCCTGTTTTTGTTATAAAATTATACTAATATTGAAAGAAGTTATTGTTGGAAATATTTAAAGATTGCTAGTAATTTCTTTTATCCTATTCATCTGATCAAGACTGTATATAGATGTAAGAGAAAGAGAGAGACACAGGGCGAAATGAGAGCGATCCTGGTGGGCGGATGAAGGGGATTCCCCATCCCAAAACTCCCGCGATTCTGGAGTGGCCAATTATCGGTCGAAATAGCAGCTTCCGCGGAGGCTCTCTGATCCCGATCTTTGGCTGATTTTGATTGCGGGTTGCCAGTAAATTCAGCATTGCTGCACCACCACCACCGCCCCGCTGCACCACCACTGCACCACCGCCCCGCGAAAAACGGTAAAAGCACCGAAACTAGGCAACTGTAAATCGCTGCGCAGTCGGGGCCAAGTCAGTAAACTATTAACTTAATTTTTTTGGACAACTCGACGAGGCCACGACTACTGGGCACAAAGGCACTTGGAAAAAAAAACAAAATCGTAAATCAGCAACATTGTAGAGAAGAATTCTTTAACCATGAAACCATGAAAATAATAATAAAAAACATACTTGATGAATAATTTTACAATTTGAAAAAGAAATAATTATTTTCAATAACTTCAAAATAGTCAAAAATGTAATGTTCTTTATAAAAACAAAGCCAAAAAGTGATAAAAAGCGAAAAATAAATATAAATTTATAAGTGAGTAAATTGCTTTCACAAAGTTAATCGATAATTATCGATCTCTATTGGCATATGGTAAACCGAAGTTGTTATTTTGTTGTCTCCTTTTTTAAGGGCCATATATATACTTTTAATACATATTTCTTTCTCTCTCTCCCAATCAATATAAATCGATAAATATTTTAAACGATATTAATAGATTTCTTAATATTAATCGATAGTTATCAATCGATACTGACATATTTTCCCAACTCAACTAAAAGATAAAGAAATAACTAAATAATTATTTTGTTAACTTCTATTATAAAATTCAAAACAAAAACTTGCAATACATGTTACTCTCTCTCTCTATCTCCCTCTTTCTCGCCAAACGAAAAAATCAATTTCAATCGATTGATTTTCGATTAACGATAAGTTTTTTTTTTTCTTCGGTTCGCTGTGTATCGGGAGAGTTGATTGAACAACTTTTACGGTATTTGCCAAAGTTGTTTAACTTGTTGTTGACAATTCTGGCCTTATTGTTGTTGCGGCTTTTGTTGTTGCTGCTGTCGAGTGGTTGCGGCAACAACAACAACAAATCAAGCAGCTGGCATCCATGAAATGTGTTTGATGAGGATCCAGAGACCACAGATTGGAGAATACAGCATACATATGTATATCCTTTTTGCGTGAAGAAATCTTCCCTGAATCCTGGCATCGACCTTCGTCAATTGGCCAGCAATTTTAACTGAGTGAGTGAGAGAGAGAAATGAGGGTTGAAAGGTGAAGAAGGGGCCACAAGTGTCGGGAGTCGGGAGTCGGGAGTCGGAGTCATCGCTAGACAAAAAGCGGAATTGAAAATTAGTTTTTGGCCAAGTCTGTGAAGCCACCAAAAAGGAATCCCCATGCCGCCTTTTTTAATGACTTCCTCCCGACTCCGTTTCTGGGATTATAAATGTGTGTCTGTGGGAAACGAGAATGTTGGCAGCAAGTCGATTGGTTAATACTCTGGCCACGGAATGGGGATATATACCTGTCAAATTTCTATATATTTCTTATAACTTAATTGGGTGTTTATTTCATTAAAATGGGATATATTAATCACAGTTTGTGGGAATATTTAAATTCTAGTATTTTAGGTAGATAATTGTGGCATCTGTTATATTCGTAAGGCACTTTTTTTGTATTTTTTGAATCCTTAAAACTCAAGATGTTGGCAGGCACTGAAAGATAGAAAATGTGTGGCATCTGTAGTACGCTTAACCCTTTTATTGTAGTTATTTTTTATTTTAACAATAAACACTCCAAATGTTCGCAACAATGGATTTATTTAGAGAAGGAAAGGTGTATTTATGAAATGAAGATGTCTGGATAGAATATAAATATAAAATAAATATATAGAAATATATAAAATATATAAATAAATATATAAATATATAAAAAAAAATTATTGTTTACCTATCTCTTATTATTATTGACTTAACCGCCTTGTTCTATTATTTAAATACTAAACACTCCTCTAAATGGTAGAAAAAACTTATTTATTTAGGGATGGAGTGGGGTATCTGCATATATAAGGCAGATGTCAGTATAAATATATAATAAACAAAAATAATTATATAATTATTATATCATTATTATACTTAATACCAACCCTGACTTAACCCTTCTCTGGCATCAAAAACTGAATAATTTGGGAATAGAAAGGTGTATGTATAGAAGAAAGATGTCTAGAATAATTATATATTTATTCTAGACATCTTAATAATTATATATTTATTCTAGACATTTTTCTTCTATACGTACATAAAGATACATTATTATTATTTATTAAAATTATATTTTAATTAAAGAAAATGCATACTTTTAACTTATTAATACTGTTAAAAAGTCTTTACTTTTATGTGTGCTTTATTTTTGGCCTTTTTTGCCTTTGATATTCTTACAGAAACATAACATTATAATATATAATTTCAAGTCCTTAAGCCGTAATATATCCGGTTTTTTTTTCTTTATACAATAAAATAAAAAATAATTAAAATTAAAGGTAAGGTAAATAAATGCATTTTCATTAAGAAAATAAATGCTTAGACTAATAATGCATTTATTTTCCTAATGAAAATGCCTTTATTTACCTTATTAAAAATTAGCAGAGCTTGTCTTTAATTTTCAATTAGAAACTTCACTTTAATATATAATTTTAAGTTCTTAAATAATAAAATATCTTACTTTTCTTTATTAAGTTAACCCCTGTTAGTCTCGTGAACTCATTCAAAATCAAAGAGTATATATGGCTGCGGCAAAGAGACCGTAAAAAGGCGGCTCGTTCGCAGTGTGCTAAAAGGGAATTTTCAAGTTTTGATTTACGTGGCGAATTAATTTTGTGGGCTGCTGTTGTTAGCCATAACCCTTTATTTTTGGGGCAGACATTAGAAACCGTTAAAAAGGGAAGGAAAACAAGAAAACAAAAAGCAAAACCGTGGCAGGAAGCGAAATTGAGCTCGACTAATTCGCATTTAAGTAATTTGCAAAATTCACGCGAATGGGAGTTAATTAAGAAATGCAAGCATGGGAAATGTATAGTATTTACGGGAAAAAAAAGTATATAGAAGTGAAGGAGGATAAATAAGGAAATATATATATATTAACTGAACAAAAAACAAATATAGAATTGAAGGAGAATGAATAAGAAAAGCCTCTAGTAACTAGTAAGAGCTGAAATACTCAGAAATTAAAAGTTAATTTTATATTTATATTTTTACTTGAATTTCCCTTTCCCTTTCCTATTTCTATTTTATTTTTAATAATTTTTTCCCCTTTTTTTTAGGACCATCCCAGCTTGCGAGGCACCCCCTTGGCCATGCTGGCCGCCCAGTGCAACAAGCTCTCCAACAAATCCCCTCCCCCACTGGCCGATGCCGCGGTGGGCAAGGGCTTCCATCCATGGAAGAAGAGTCCCAATTCACCGGCGGCGGGCAGCAGCGGCGGTGGCTCCTCTGGAGGCGGCGGCGGTGGCGGTGGCGGCGGCAGCAGTGCCGGCCAGCATTCACCCTGCGCCATCTCGGCGGCCAGCTCCTCGAGCTCAAGCGGCAGCACCAGCGGCGGCGGCGGTGGTGGCGGCGGTCAGTCCTCCCGGAGCCTATCCTCCAGCGCCAGCACCATGGTGAACATCACAGCTAGGTAAGCAGAAAGGCGGCGCACAGCGGTCCTCCAAGGGGCAAGAGGATGCCAAGGATGGATGGTTGGCTGGCCAGGATGGTGGCTTCCAGGATCTCTCTTTCCAGCCATTCAGCCACCGCAACAACATCCTTGAGATCCCTTGGGGGACACCGCTGTGCGCGGACAGCCGCAGCAGCTGGCCCTATACGACTCGCGAGTAATTTCAGCATCTATCCTTACAGTCGCCCCCTGGCCTCCTCCTGCGCGGCGGTGGGCGGAGGCTCCTCTGGCAGCTCCTCCTCCGCCTCCGCCGGTTCGCAGTCATCCGCCTCGGCAGCGGCGGCAGCGGCCGCCTATGGCGGGGACCTGTACTTCCCGAACACCTCGACCTCCACCTCGATGGACAACCACCACATGCACCAGGGCCTGCTTGGGAAGGTGGAGGCCGGTGCGGCTGCCTTTGGCGGCGTCTATTCGCGCCATCCCTACGACTGGCCCTTCAATGCCGTCACCCACAAGGAGGCGGCGGCGGCCAGCGTCAATTCGGGCTGGTGGGATATGCACAGTGCCGCCGGCTCCTGGCTGGATATGGGCGGTGCCGGCATGCACTCCACGATGGCCAACTATGCCAGCGAGAATTACAGCTCGGCGCTGAGTCACTCCCTGCTGGGCTCCGGTCAGCATCTGCTTCAGGACACCTACAAGAGCATGCTGCCCGGCCAGGGTGTGGGCGTCGGCATGGGCGTGGGCGTGGGCGTGGGCGGTGGCCTGGGCGGCGGTCTCGGTGGCTTCTCGCTGCCGCATAGCTCACCCTCAGCAGCGGCAGCGGCGGCGGCCACAGCGGCGGCAGCGGCCGGGGGCTCGCCGCAGGGCGGCTCACCATCGACACCGTCGCCGAGGTCACAGCGAAGGTATGCGGGCAGGGCGACCTGCGATTGCCCCAACTGCCAGGAGGCGGAGCGCCTGGGGCCGGCGGGCGTGCATCTGCGGAAGAAGAACATCCATTCGTGCCACATACCCGGCTGCGGCAAGGTGTACGGCAAGACGTCGCACCTGAAGGCTCACCTGCGGTGGCACACCGGCGAGCGTCCCTTCGTGTGCAACTGGCTGTTCTGCGGCAAGCGCTTCACGCGCTCCGACGAGCTGCAGCGCCACCTGCGGACGCACACCGGCGAGAAGCGCTTCGCTTGCCCCGTGTGCAACAAGCGCTTCATGCGCAGCGACCACCTGGCCAAGCACGTGAAGACGCACAATGGCACGGCTAACCACCAGGCCAACGGGCTGAAGAAGGGCTCCTCGGAGTCGTGCAGCGATTCCGAGGAGGCCGCCAACCAGTCGGGCGAGTCCAACGGGCTGGGCGGCGTGGGCAGTGGCCCTCAGACGGGCGGGGTCGGCGGCGGCGGGGGTGGCGTTGGCACATCCGTTGGCCCGGGCTCGGGCCCCACCTCATCCACTACATCCACTGGCGGCGGCCCCACCGGCTCCGGCGGCTCCAGCTCGAGCTCCGGCTCGAGTGGTGGCGCTGGCGGCGGTGGGGGCTCTGGCGGTGGCTCTGGTGGTGGTGGTTCCGGTTCTGGCTCCGGATCCGGCAGCCATCCCGGCACCCCGACCTCGCTGCACGCGCACAGCGCCAATGGCACGTCCAGCAGCCTGCTGGGCGGCGGTCTGCACCTGGCCACGCCGCACCAGATGGTCGCCGCGGGCGGTTCGCCGGTGATGCTACACCAGCAGCAACAGCAGCAGCAACAGCAGCAGCAGCAGCAGCAACAGCAGCAGCAGCAGCATCAACAGCACCTCCAGCAGCAGCAGCAACACCTACAACAGCAGCACCAGCAACAGCAGCAACATCACCAGCAACAGCAGCAGCAGCAACATCACCAACAATTTGGCCAGCAGCAGCATCCCCACGCCCATCACCTGCACCACCACTCGCACCATCCGCACCACCTGGCCGGCGGCTCACCCGGACTTGATCCCAGTTCCCTGGTGGACATCAAGCCGCCCATGGTTTGAGGGTCGCTGGGACCCTTCCTATTCACCAACTGAGCGGGATTGGGTTCCAATTAAACGAAAAGCACACACACATAGTAGGGAGTTTCTATATATCACACACACCCAACACACACACCCAACACACACACCCAACACACACACCCATAGCTATGTCTAGAGTTCTTGGCGGTTGTACATATAGCCAGCCGATGCAGATATCTGTACATATACGCGGTTCCGCTCTATGTGTCTATATAGTAACCACCAGAATACATATATTGCTTGTAGCTTATGGTAGCCTAAGCCATCGTAAACCTAGATCGATCCAAGTTTTTTTTTTTATATATATGCATTTTTTTTTACTAGCCCTATAGATATGTAATTTTTTTCCTAGGTCCTAAGCGTAAATATATATAAATACATATATATATATATATCGTACGACATTAACCAACAGACAAGCTTCGAGCACCACAAAACTCTAACTATTTGTTGAACAATTATGCAATTCTAAAGAAAAGAAAACAAAACAAAACAAAACACAAAATACATAAATATATATATATATGGTAGTAATAAACAAAAAATCGGAGGGGGGAGGGGGGGTTTGAGAACATCATAAATATATTTCTAGTCCAATTATTGAAGTGTGAGCGAACCAAAATTGTAAAAAGCAAATAATATGATCATTGAAGGGAACCGGAGGAATACAGAGAGAGAGAGGGACCGGACCTCTCTGGTACTCCTGTAAATTAGCGCATATTTAGTACAGTATGGCACATTTATTTCCGCTGAAAAACTAACCCACTGAGACAAGACGCGACATGACGCAACGCGAATGAACATGAGGAGTTCCCAAAAAGGAGCAGCAGGAGGCGGCGGAGGACCTTAGACGCTAGTGCTTTAACCCAACCTAACTTAAATCCCAAATCTAAAATAAATGTGTTTTGTTGTTTTATTTGAACTTAGGCTTAGAGCAGATACTTAGATACTTAGCACACACAGCACACACACACACACACACACAAACAAAAAAAGAAAGAAAAAGATCAACAACACAACCTTAGTGGTTACTTACTTGGCTTGGCAACAAAGTTCTCGGATTGTGAGCCGGCGGCATCAGCAATTTATCATCTTCGATTACTACGTTTTTTTTTGTCTATGTAAATTAATTATTTAAAATACGAATAAACTATTTAAATTTCATTCAAAATAAATGTACAACAAAACGCTCGATTCGGACTTATTTCAAAAGGGGTTTTGAAGGGGTTTCAAGGGGGTTCCCAGGGGGGGGCAGTGCTAAATCAATTTGGCTGGATTGTATCTCTGTTGGTACACTCAGAGAAAGTAAACGTGAAAAGCAGCTTCTGGGAATTTATTTCATATTCTAAACCCCATAACTGGGTTTCGTTTTGATCTAAACAGTCTCCAATCACAAGGGTGCTGCATTCCGTGAGGCTAAGCGTGAGTTAAGGTAATTTATTAATTTATTTTTAAATCTAAAATACATTATTTTACCTATTTGTGGTGTAAATGTGGCTTACATTGTTAATATCTTCTACAATTTTACCTTGCAAAAGACTACAGAATAATTAAGAAACGTGTTTTCCCTAAGAATAAGCACTTGGGAATTAGAAGACTTTTTAACGTGTTAAAATGTGCTAAACGAACTTACATACAATTTTTACATTCCTAAATGTATTGTGTTAATATCTTCCACAAGATGAGACTCATACCTAAGAGTTAGCCCTTGGGAATTGCAAGACTTTTCCCTATTAAAATGTGTTGGTAGAAAGTTTAGGAAATTTGGAAATTATAAGACTTTAGTTTCTTAAAATGTTGCTTTCTTAAATGTAGCTTACACTGCTAATAAATTTCCTTGCAAAAAAAAGCCATAATGGTAATTCAGTGTCTCTCTCAAGAATAAGCACTTGGGAATTATAAAACTTTCCCTGTTAAAATGATTTAGAAGAAACTTTAGGACATTTGTATTTGGAAATTATAAGACTTTGGTTTCTTGAAATGAGTTATGAGAAATGGTAAGCAATTTTTACTTCCTTAAATGTAGCTTACATAGCTAATATCTTCCACCACTTAACTTGCCAGAAAAGATATCATGATAATACAGATAAATGTCTCTCCTAAGAATAACAACTTGGGTATTATAGGACTTCAGTTCTTCAGTAAATTGAGTTAATTAAAATAGTAAGGAATTTTTACTTAAATGTTGCTTAAATTGCTAATATTTTCCATCAGTTATCATAGCAGAAAATATATGAAGATAATATATAGATACATAAGTATCTCTCCTAAGAGTAAGAACTTGGTAATTATAAGACTGTAAATTGTTTAAAAATTTAAAACAAGAAATTGTAAGCAATTACCATCTCCTTAAATATTTCGTACATCATTTATATGTTCCACAAATAACCTTGCCAGAAATGCTAAAAATATGAAGCTAATCTAGTTAGATAATCACTTCCAAGAATAAGCACTTGAGAATTACAAGACTTTTCCCCGTTAAAGTGTGTTATACCAACTTATACTTAATGTTTACTACCATTTGCCATTCTATATATATTTTTTCCAGTGTTTATCTATCAATCGTTTTATCTGCAATAAGCGTAAAATATGTTTCCCTGATTGAGGGTGGTTAGCCAGATTTTTGGGGATGCTGCTGCTGCTGGGCTTCCTGCGGGAAGAAGGAAGCCCTCTGCCTCATCAGCTCGCCACCTCCTCAGCTGGTCGTTAACGACTTTTAACGCTCTCGATCTTGGTCGTCGGCGGAGGGAGAGGTTAAAAGGTCAACCCTCGTACTGATGTGTGTGAGTGATTTAAATTTTATTACCGCTGGATTCGCTGCACCCTCTTGGAACCCTTGGCATCGTTTTGGCAGTCCTGAGAACCCTCTCGGAATCCCAGAATCCCGGAATCCTGGAACAGATTGCCCGTGAAGTGGGTGCAGATTGTTTTTATACATATATCCCCCGTCCTACCCCTCCTTGGAGTGGATTACGCTGCGCAGTTATTTTATTTTGATTTTTTTTTTTCCTCCAGTGTTTTGACATTCCCGCTGGGGGTGTGGTTGCCAGAGGGGGCGGTAAAAGGGGGCGGCAATGGGTGGCCCCGGGGGTAAAAACAATTTGCCAGGGCAATGAATTGAAGATTCACTTTTTGGGCGGCAAATGAATAAGTATCTCGCAGGCACAGGGGGGAGCTCTGCTCTCCATTAGATACGAGCCAGGGAACGCGTTGCTCAATTCAAGTTCACTTAAAGCATTAAGGAATTAATACTTAATATATGTTTAGGAAAAGGGGGTTGTTTTAAGGGGAAAATTATTTATTTTATTAATAATATTATAAATATATTTAAGCAGATTATTTTGGTTACTAAAATATTCAAGAATTAATATTCATCTGAAAGAAATTTATAAACGATTATGCATGATATTTATATTCCTAATATATGTATATATATATAAATATATTATAAAATAATATAATATAACATAATAAAATATACATGAATATAAAGTTAATACATAAATATATTTCTTGGATTAAAAAGAAACGCGGCTCTTCTTAAAAAAAACACTAGGAGGGATTTTCATCACTTATTTACTCTTGACATATAGTCAAGTCATTGTTTAATTATTATTTTTTTATTTATTAACATAATATAATAGTTTTATATTTTAATTGGTAAAAATATTCGCTTGAAACATTTAAAAAGAATAATAAATACAACAACATAAATATTGAGGGATAACAATTTTTAGCAAAGAACTGAAAATGTTATGTGTAAACATATATGTATATTTCTTGACAGAAAGAGGAGTCTTTTCAAATTTATTTCTTTATTTTTTTATACAGTGCTAACATATAGTTTAAGTTACAAGCTAGCTTGGATTATTGAGCCCGGACAACATGGGCCATCAACTCTTTCATAATTCGTATTCAATTTCTTTGCTAAAAAGAATTAATCCCTTGGGTAAACCTCAAACAAAACTTAAATAAAATTAATTAAAACACCACATATAATAAGATAATAAAACAATCTAATAAAACTAAATTAAATATACCAATAAATAATTGAAGTAAAACCTTTTCGTTTAACTCGTTCGGATCCCTTTTATATAATTTTTTAAGGAATTTTTAAGAAGATCCTTTGGCGATACTTTCAGGAAACTCATCTACGACTCTTCTAGAAGGTTCTTTGGAGATTATTTTGGAAAAGGATTAGACTTACAGGCATACTTTAAGGCTATATTGTTGCCAAATGTAACTTAGATTAAATTCAGATTAAGATTAAAGGATTTATAACCAGAAGTTCCAGTTCTACCTTGAATTTTAAATTTAATAAATTTATTGTGAAGATTTTTCACCAAACACAGAGCCACATTAACAGCAAATTTATTTGTATTTTAATAATAAAATAACAATGAAAATTGAGACATTTAAAGTTTAAAAATTAAAGAAACCCCTTGACTTGTCCAGCAGTCTTGCATCATATTTACCAAAGACTAATTCCTGGCCATAAATCACAGGCAACTTAAAGTGTGTGTGTTTGTTCCTGGAAGGATGCTCAAGTGCGTGGCATTTAAATGAGGCAACTCTAGCCGCTAGTCCTTGCCAAAGCATCCTTGCATCCTTGACTCCTGTTTGCCTGCCTGCTGCCTTGTGCCCGGGTATTGTGTGTCACATGGTAGCCGCATCCTGCTGTGCTCTTATCCTTGACACCCTCCCCCCGCTGCAGTCCTCCCCCCAAATAGTCGGATTTCAAAAGAGCGCCAGAGCAAGTTGTAAATTAAAATAATGAAAAATACAAACACATACTGTGACGTTGTGGAAAAAAGAGATAGCTAGCGACATAAAACAAAGAACAGGACATGCGTTTGGCATCGGCTTGCAAAGGACATGGGTTCTCTCTCTCCCTCTCTCTGGGAAAAGGAAAAGGAGCCTTGGATAGAACAGAATAAATCAGAGGAGAGAAGAAAAAAAAAGGTGAGATGGTTGGAGGGGGAAACCTCCTCTCGTTGGCGGATGATAAACGAGCGACACTGCGGCGCTGACAAAATCATTAGCAGCAAACTTTAATTAAAATATGATTTTCACACATTTGAGCGGAGTTAGGCGCCAGCAAGGGGCCCCTGCTCCGCCTCCACCTCCTCCTGGGATCCCCATTCCCCCCGACAGAGGAGTGTCAACACAGGGAGATGCCAATGGCATCTCAAGAATCTTTTAATGGTTGCCACGCCCCCGCCGTGCCGGCCCCTCTGTTCACAAATCTTGTTCACACATTGTTTTCATTAAGCAAAAAAATGAAACGCGCACAGTAAATATTTGTATACCCTGTAAAATAAATAAATACATATAATTTGGGGTATGCCGAACAAATGGGTGACACTTACGAAGATAATCACGGGGTGGATTTAGAGTTCTTTGATTAATTTAAGGATCTAATACGTTCCTAGCAGAGTCAATTTTAATATTCTTGTCCAGATTTCTGATAATAAATTAATATCTTGAATCCTTAATAATAATAAATAAAGTAGAACATAGTTATATATACAGATATATATTATTTATGTACTTATTTATACGAAATAAAAGAAACGTCTTTTTATTGGTTAAAGTTCAAAAGATTTCGGTCTCTAGACGCTGCTTGCTTTGCGGAAAAAAGCTCTCTCTCTTTGTGCGCTTTCCTGCACTCTGAGAGAGCTTCAAATTTTGCCTCTCCGAATACAGTTTAGCGTGACAATGGCGAGTGAGAGACTCTTTTTAAATTCTTGTAATTCTCTCTCTCAAAAAAGTCGAATAATCAAAACGTTTGTGTTTATTTTACTTTCTTTACTTCCTAAATGATCAAGTTAGCCTTGGATGATGATTTTACGATCACCAGTAGGCGAAGAATTCAACGTCTATAGTTCACAATCGTCTCTGGTTCAGAGAACCCTCGCTCGCTCGACACAAACTCGGGAAGCAAATTCTAAAAAATTGTTGTCCAGTTTTACCATTTTTCTATAACGTCGATTCCTACATACTAACATTACGTTCAAATTGTTGCGAGAACAACAACAACATGGGTACACATCCCAATAGGCAAAGGCTGGGCCCAAAGAAGAAGGACTTCATGGAAGAACTAGCTGAACTAGATCTAGACAATCGGCGGCAGGAAGCCTTTGAGGAAGTAGTTGGCTTACTGGAGGAGCTGCAGAGACATGTTGATAGTCTCCGTACTTATATAAGAGAAGAGCCTGAAGCGCCTCAGGAAGCAGTCGCAGCACCGCCGGAAACCGAGGCCACTGAGGATCGTCCCGAGGCACCGGAGGAGAAGTAAGACAGAAATGTCACTCCCAGAGGATTGAATATAAAGATGATCAATTAATACTATAGATCATTTTTTTTCTTTTTATTGAGGGGTATTTCTTGGGTTAAAAAATATAGAAATTTAATAGGAAAGAATGTCAGGTATATCGTATGTATCATGTATTTTTTAAAAAGTAGAGAGAAAATAGCAAAAGAGAGGCTTTTGCAGCTAAGAACTCTGAGAGAGCTTCGCATATTGCCTCCGAATACAGTTACGCGTAATCACGAAAGAAGCAAAACATCCGATACAACTGCGAGAAAGTCACTCTCCTAAGTTTCTTTTTGTTCTCTCTACAAAAAATTAATGATGTAAATGTAGCCGATGTAATTTGCTTAGAACTTAATAATAAGCCTAGAATAGCCCCTGACCTTATGACCTTCTACCTTTTCTACATGACAAAATTTCCCCAGTGATCTAGATTTAGTTTTGAATTATAAAATATATCCATGAACAGAAGGCGGTGAATATAATTTCTTAAACTCAGAATAGAATCTCAGAATCTCTGCTACAAAGCACTCGCTCTCTAAACAGTAAAAGTATAATATTGGTTTTTCCTATAAAATATATTTTGTAACGTTAAAATTTTTACGTAAATTATGGTTACTCCACTTGATAAGAACCGAGTCCGGCCCATTAG
>JAEIIU010044042.1:0-22887 GCA_018874675.1 Drosophila baimaii
TAAGTAACAAATTATCTGCAAGGGTATATAAACTTTGGCTACGCCCGAAGTTAGCTTTTCTTACTTGTTGAATTATAATTTTGTGTGTGTGCAGTTCATATTTAATTTATTAAAACATATTATATATCTTTAGCATTTGTTTAGAAAAAAAAACACAATTTATGTTCAAAAAATTGCCTATAAGTATTCACCGAGTTGATTTCACAGCAGATTTATATTTGTTGTCATTGGATTCGGGTAAGAAATTAAGTTTTAACTTACGTTTAGTTAGCTACGAATTAAGGAGCCCATTGTAGTACGAATTTAAGGACCTTGAAGCACCCAATTGTTCCTTTAGGTCTTGCTGATATGACTACATTACTATATATTATATACTATGTAATTGATTATATTTGACTGTATGAGTCAATCACAATTCCCTACAGAAATTCTTTGTCTTTCACCAACAATGTGGCCAATATTTAGAGCTGTGTGCTTATATTTAGCAATTAAGTATCAATATTTCAAGTGTGAATATTTTAACCACAGGTTTCCCCCAAGAAATCCTTCAATCTTTATCGACCAAATCTTCTTAGTAATGTGTCTTTGTACAGTCAAGCACAAAATAGTTGACAAAATAAATGCAATAATAAATAAAATAAGGACACTATATAGACACTATAAAAGAAACTACACGGTCAAGAGGTGGTTGTTTCAAGTGATACTTAAGATCAAGGTTGATCCTACAGTTACAGTAGTCCTATTTGGTACAGTCACCGCAAAACGTTGGGCGAGAAAGTGGAAACTTCTTGACTGATCCTGCGCGATACCTAGAAGGCTTCAAAGGTACGACAACGCCGGGAAACACACTTCGCGCTAACTACCAAATTAACCCAACGGCGATTCCCGAATCCCTATTCCCTGTCCCAGGTCCATTTTTGGGCTTAACCTAATTGCGTTTCTGCGAAAATTATGCGCGGATGCAGCTGCGCATTTTTCGCCTGAAACCTGAGCTGCATTAATCCGTTTATGGCCACGGATTAAGTTGCAAAATTTTCACGAAGGTCGCCGCGATCCGGGACGCGAATTCGCGGAATAGTCCCCGGACTTACCCGGGACCCCTGCAGGTAAGAACAGCGCCCACCGTTGTCGCCGCCGCCGCCGCCGCCGCCCACAGGTAAGCGATCACAAGCCACAGACCCACAGACTTTGGGTATAAAAGATGCAACTGCCGGCAGATAGATCATCAGTTACCAACGCATCCTCAGAGTGTGAGGAAGGCAAAGCAACAGTGAAGCTTCGGGTACCAGCAATTATACGACAAACCTTGTTCGGTTTTGCCATTTTCCTAGCAGCACTGGGTAAAGTTTGTCCTATAATATCAGCCTCAAAACGACGACCAGAAAGTACTGTGAACATCAGCTAAAGGTCCCGATCTTGGGATGCATTTTGTGCAGTTATGTCAACGTGATATAAACTCATCACTGGGCAAAGTGTGTCTCAAGAACCTGGCCACCACAGCCAAGTATCCACCAAGTAAAGTTCCAAAAGTGAAAAGCCTGCCTACCAAGTTTTAAAATTGAATGGCGATTGTCGGTATGGTCGCTTTTTAACCAGGTTTCCAGGATCAAGCAAAGTGACTAGACCGAACACTCGTGCTATAATTTTAAAATGTTCAACAAGTCAAGTGATAAGATATAGTGTGAAGTGCAGTGTGAAAACAATCCATATATCCAGCCAGGGCGGTTGCAATTAGTTTCTTTGGTCGTCCAGCCTTAGGTGACTTTTCTGATCATAAAGCTAGACAACCATTGAAGTTCGTTGTGGCATTTGCAGCCCCATCATGATATCAGGACATAAATATAGTGATTTCCCCAACCCAACCAGGGCCATTCGCTAAAAGGAACGATCGTTGTGATATGCGTTTATCCACCGTTACATATCACAGTGATTTTCCTTTATAGCGCATGTTTAAGTCCAAAAATACAACGATCTTTGAGTGATTAGAGTGATCTATAGTTCCCTGAGGAACATCACAGCCTTTAAAGTAGAGAGAATAGCTGCTGCGGTGTATGTTTGCCAGCTATATCACAGTGGCTGTTCTTTTTGTACCTAAAGTGCGAAACATCAAGGCTCCTCTAGGGTTAACTTTAACCTTACCATGACAACATACTCCCTCTGATGCCGTTTTTAGCCCCAGGGAACTGCTGCTGCTGATATATTGACCAGAATTCCTATATCACAGTGGCTGTTCTTTTTGGTTGCACGGCCAAGTTCAGCGATTTGTCATCTGAGTGTCTCAGTAAATGTATCTTTGTATCTCTGTGTTTAGAAAATTGAAAATTGTTCAAAAAGAAGGGAACGGTTGCTGCTGATGTAGTTCTTAAATTCACACAATTTATATCACAGTGGCTGTTCTTTTTTGTTTGGCAATCGATCTGCGTTCAATGGTTCTAACCAAGACACCAAATTGAAAATATATCTATATATATATAGTATATTCCCCCTTGCAGCTTCCCCTTGATTGTGGCAAATTCCTGGGTTAAGAATGATGAGGCAATGGCATCGTAGCTTGCGTATCAACTCGTCATCTGTGTGAGCTTTTATCAATAAATAATGCTTACCTCACAATCAACAATCATTGCATTTTGCCTGGTTGAGGTTTTTCTTCTGTTTTTATTCTCCAATAATGGAATATTTGCATTTTTCATTTAGCTTTTTGAATGGAATTTTTAAATGGAAATCAAAAAAAGTTTTTCTTTTCTATGAAAGTTTTTGTTATAGTTTTAGGAAGTTAGTTAGTAGGATTAAATTTAGCTTTCTTGGGAAATTTTAAAGGAAAACAAGGCAAGCTACAGTATTTCTTTATACTTTTAGGAAACATTTATTTGTTATTTACTATAATAATTAACGAATAATAATTCCCTAAAGGATTTCTAGTTAAAAATGTAGTTTATTATTTCGATTGACTTAAAATATTTAAAAGAAATATTTAATTATAATTTGGAGTTCTTTTTATTATTCTTAATTAACTAAAACTCAGAGTGGGACTTGGCAAATATTTTGTAGAATTTTTTAAATCTTTAAACTTAATGTAATTTCCATTTAAACAGCCTTGGCAATGTTTTCTAGATACATTTCCCCTTCAGCTTTGATCCCTGTCCTTAATCATGTGCCAGGAAGTGTCGCCTTAATGCAGGGGGATAGTACCTATCGTCCAACTTTCACTGCCGCCCCGTGCAATTCCAGGTGAACGAACACCTGACTTGCATTCATGGAATGGCACGCGTGTGCCGAATGGCCAAAAGTTGGCCAAAAGACCAGAGAAACGAGCCCCGGTTGCTCGAGGCGTGGCAGCTGGGCTGGTACTGCTCCTGCCGCTGGCCCTCCTGCTGCTGCTGCTGCTTCTGGCCAAATGCAAAACAAGCTAACTGTGAAATGCCATTCTGCATTGACAGTGCCAGTGGCGGCTCTGTGCGCCGTAATGTACGTAATGGCTGCCAATGGCCAGCAGCCCATTGTTGCATTGTGGCCAAGGACGCACCAGCTGTTCCGTGCACCTGCCCCAGCAAGCTGCCCAGTTCTCCCTGTTCGTTGTTTCAGACTTTGGCTAAAATCCTGCTCCACTCCAAACCGGATGCCAAAGGAAACGCACAAGGAAGGGGAAACCGTATGCCGGAAATGCGATTAAAATGTTCCAGCAGGAAAGCATACAATACAGTAGTCAATGCACAGGCACAGGAGGTGGGAGGATATTGAGAGATTAAAGCGGAATCTAACCATTTTATAGAAATCTCGAGCTTAAGCTTAAGCTTAATTAAATAATAAATAAATAGATAATAATTATTTAATAATTATAAATTATTTTATTTAGAAAAGGCATAGAATTTTCTTTCTAACAAAAGCCTTTATCTAAATTTGTTTAAAGTTTCCATTAAGTTGTGATTTTATGAAGCTGCTACCTTCTTATATTTATTTATTTAATCAATTTCTGCTGCTTTGTCGAGTTATTAACATTGCTAAAACATTCCTCTACAAATCATTTACTCATCCTTCGCATTAAACCGATACAGATAATTTTCCACGCGAATCTTCTGGCGCAACACCTTACGCGTCTCCCGCTCAATGGTGGCCATGGTGCCGTCATGGTTGTGGAAGAAGTTGCAGCTCCTGGCGGGCACAAACTGCTTGATCCTCTGCTGCCGACTAAACCGTTCCGTCACCTGCAGGCTACACTTCTTCGTGGCGGCCAGCTCTTCGTGCATGCACGGTCGACACATATCCTGGTCACTGCCAAAGTTGTGAAAGAAGTCACCCACCGGCTTCTCGCCGCACACCAGGCAACGGATCAGGTTAAAGGGACTGCAGAAGACCGCCACCGCTGGCCAAATAATCCGGCACGAGCCGAAAGCCGTCTCCAGTTGCCACTCCGGGTACTTGTGGTGGGGCGTGTAGGTTGAGGGGCTGGAGGAAAAGGCGGGGGAAATGGTTTAACACAGTCAAGAACAAAAGCCTACTACAAATTATTTAAATTAAGTAATTTCAAAAAATTTTAAGCTGGGAAAACCTGTATTTAAAATTTGACCAATTATAGAGATTTTAGGGGTTTACTTAGCCAGAATCTGGCTTTAAATATATAAATAAAATATTATTCAAAGCTTTATTTTTCAAATAAGTTATTAGCTTGTAAAGCCGCCTTATCGAATCTCTCTTTAAATTCGTATAAACTTTCGCTTGCTTAGAGAAATAATAAAAAGTATATAATTAAATAGTAATTCCTAGATGTTTGAGCTGACAAAAATTGTATTTAAAATGTTATTTATCATTGATATCTTAGGGGATTTTTTTACAGAAATTATTTAGAAAGAATCTCACCTAAAAATATGTAAAATAAATATTATTTAAAGCATTTTCTATTCCAAATAAATTCTTGTCTTGTAAAGCATCTTATCGAATCGCTTTTTTACTTGTTAGTAGCACATGTACACTGGCTTAGCGAAATAATTTAAATAAAATAGTAATTCCAAGAGGTCTTAAGCTGAAAAAATATGAATTTCAAATGTTAATTATCGCAGAGATCTTAAGGTTTTTTCTACAGAAAATAGTTGGAAAGAACATGGCTTAAGATATATAAATAAAAAATATTATTCAATTCCTTATTTTCCTTATAAATTCTTGACTTGTAGAGCACTTTAACAAATCCCGATTTAAATTCTTATAAACATACTCTTGTTTAGTTAAATAATTATACAATTTATACAACTTAAGATATGACTTTTTAAGTTTAGATAAATCTCTAAAAAATAGTAATATTTCAATAGTAACTCACCCCGGTGTCATCCACTTTGGCTCTCGTGTAACCGCCTTACGAAAGGTGAATGCATGCTGCGGGCCGGGAAAGTCTGTGGCATAAGTGCCTAAGGGCGGATAGCCAAGCTCCTGTTGGCCTATCAGGCGTGGCACTTTGTTGGCCAAGGCGGAAAATCCAGCCTTCGATGGGTACTATTAAAGATATTTATTATTCAAATTAAAATAAACAAAATAATAGTAACACATATATAACCTTAAATCCAATAGTTCCAGGAATATCATAATTAGCAGGACCCACAGTGGGAGGCGTCTTGGTGTAGCTATCGCGAACAAAGTTGCCTTCGGAATCTCGCCGGATTTTCTTCAGAAAACCAACAGTGGGCCACTCCGGCTGATTAACCACATACTCAAAGCCTGCCAGGGAAAGAGAGAGAGAGAGAGTCCTGGAAGATTAGCAAACCAGGAATTTGGCGGATGGCCACCTAGCTCATTGCAACGGGCCACAATGAGACGCGTCTCCGAGCGTTGGCGTCGCAGTTTCTCGCGCTCCTGGGCATTGGGTCGCTGGGCACGCATCTTGGCTGAAAGTCGACGAAGGACTGGGCCAAAAATCGGCGTTCTGTCGAACCGTGACAGCCGCCGCCACGCATCGCAGCACGCACCGCACAGGGGAGTCCCGCTCCCCCCCCACACATCGATGATATAAAATCAATATGTCTCAACCGTCGACGGTGTGCCGCGAAATCAGTATACGATGTTTGATTTCATTTGGCACACGTCTAGACGGCTTAGCTCCCATCATAATATTTCAATGTTTCTATTTTTTCTATATTTTTTCTATTTTTTCTATTTCATTTTCCCCGTTTCGGGGCTGACTGACTGAATGAGAGACCTCGCGACTCGCTGAACTTTGACCCAGTTGGCCCAATTTTGTTCGGTCTTAATAGCCACCGAGGTGGGCGGGGTGAGGAGTGCCAGGAAATGGGGCATAAAGTGGTTTGTCATTGGTGTCGATAACAAAAGGTGGGTGAAAATTGTTTTGCAGTGCGTGTTGCGTTTCGAAAAAAAAAAACATTTAAGCCTCTAAGCGGGTAGAAGAACTGATCGGGGAAGGGTTTTTCAGAACCCCTAGAACATGGGAATTCGGTAGAAAAGTTAACCAAATCTAAGCAAGCTTTTCACCTAACTTGTCAACCTTAATAATAAATACTACTAATGAAAACTCCCACAAAAAAAGTGATCCTTTCTTAATTCCACCCAAAAGACACTCACCCTCCATTCGAATAAAGTCTTATATCAACAATTTCGCTGCCAATTAGCAGTTTTTAAATTTTGGTTCAAAAACAGGCTCTCAAAATCAATTTGGTAGACTGAAATGTCGTCAGCAACTGATCGGAATATAAAAAGCAAGTGGCTTTTTCTGTGGCAAGTTTTGAAAAGTATTTCTGAAATATTTACCAAACTCGAGAGGAATGTGCCAAACATACACAGCCGAGGAGGGAGTATATATGCAGCACACGCAAGGTTTGGAAAGTCAGACAGCCGATTGCTTTTCAACAATTTTCAGGACGGTTTCGCCAGCGACTTCCTGGCCTGGCTTTCGACGACAGAAGAATGGCTGCATGACATTAATGCCAGTTAACCCCGACATTGTCATCAGCGGCAACTGGCAGCCAACCACGGCTTGGCTTGAGGTTGTTTTTTGGGCCAGGACCACGACCAGGACCACCAGGACCACCAGGACCTTAACGTCTGCACTTTTCCACCTGTCCCGCACACGCACACACGCACATGAATGCTAATGTTGCAGCGGCGGCAATGGCGGCAGCACGCACAAATGCACAACCGCATTGCAGCCACACAGGAGCACACAGGCAGACATCCACATCCGGCAGGATGAGGACAGTGGGCCAAAGAAGCTTTTTAATGGTTAAAATTTAAGCAAAGCTAGAAAATATATTTGTTTAAATATTAAAATGATATGTACTGCCTTTAGTAAATTCAAATTAAGCTTAATGGTAAATATGGAAATTATTAAAAAACCCAGAAGGGAAGATAACTTCCATAGTCGAGGAGGACAGAATGAGGCAAGCTTGACGATAGTGTCTGTATTTATAGTTTGCGATTAAGTAGTTAGAGCAGAGAAGGATAGATATAGAGATGCATATAGAAAGATAAATATAGATATATAGTTAGATAGATAGATAGATCGATAAATATATAGGTAGATCGATAGATAGATGGAGAAATGGATAAAGAGAGAGAAACGGAGGTATGTCGAGAGAGATAGATGTATAGAGATATGAATATATAGAGATGGATAGAGAGAGAGTTGGATATCGAGAGAGAGAGATGGATGTAGAAAGAGATGAAAATATATGTAGAGAGAGATGGAGATAGAAAGATGAATAGAGAGAGATAGAGAGAAATCAATATGTAAAGATGGAAAGAGGAAGGGAAAGACATATTGATGTAAAGAGAGATGGATAGAGGGAGAGAGAGATGGATATAGAGAAATTAATAGAGAGAGATAGATAGATAAAGAGATAGAAAGATAGAACTAGAAATATAATGAGATAAATAAACAGAAAGATACAGATCTAGATAGTTAGCCAGAAACAGAGAGGAAAGGAGACACAGATTACCTATATCTAGACTATCGAAAAATATAGGATGGAAGAGAGAGAGCTAAGGATATAGGAAAGAGATAGAGATAGAAAACAAGAAAGAAAGCTAACTTTGAAAAGCCAAAGCTGATTGCTCTTCAAGCAGCTTAAGATATAGTCATTTGACTTTGATTAAATTAAATTAAGATAATGAAATTTAAAACATAATTTCCAATTCTTAAGGACTAAAGATCTCATAACAAACGCTCTGCGGCCACTGTGCCAATTCCAGGACGAGAGCTGCTTAATTCGTGCAAATAAAATCATTGTGCAACATATGTTTGGGTCGGCAGTGGGTCTATTATAATATAACGCGGTCCCTGCCATTGCAATGGCAGGGAGTGCAGGACGCATCTCAAGTGGCACCGCACATCCGGCCAGAGTCCCGAAGTCCTGGCGCACACGGTGAACGGAGCAAGGAGCACCAAGCACGCAGCACGCCACATTGTTGCCACAAACTTGCAACGCAATTACACTGCAATTGCGCATTATTTAAGTGCTTTGGCTGCTCTCGAAATTCGTAGGCGATGTGCGAAATGTTAATGAAAGGAGCGCAGGCTCCTGCGCCTCCAAGGGGAACGGGGTTAATTATGTCAACAATTAGACTATTGTGCACTCGGGGAGTTCCTGGATCAGGAACTGAAAATGGAAAATGGTCAAAATGGAGTTGAATTCATTAAACGTAAACCATACCAATTCTGTGCAAAACAAACAATACTCCAATGCTGCCTGCCTGCCTGCTCGAGGCGTGGTCCTGCCATTTTCGGGCTAGCCAAGTGCCATGTCCTACACAGGCAATTACAGCAACAATGGCTTCTGCCACAGCCATCGAGTGAAATGCAAATAAAAATGCAGCAGCAGCTCCGGCTCCAGCTTCAGCTTCGGCTTTCAGTTTGCGGCATCTCCATGTTGCATGGCACGCAGGGGGGGACGCTGGAAAAATGTGCCCACAAACGTGCCATTCACATGCAAAGGCCAGAAATTTCTCAGACTGCCGAGTGTATGCACTGGGAAAAATATAGAGATTAAGCTACACTTTCTTATGTAAATAATTTCATAAACAAAAGATTTTTCTATAATTTTATAAAGGTGAAAATTATACAAAATATACTTACTTTTTATTCACTTAAAATATTTATTTTAATTTTATTAATGGTGACTTGAAAGGTTGGCTTATAGTTTATAGTTTAATTTATTCCTAAAGTTAACTACATTTTTCCTTAAAATTTTTCTTATTATAAACCTTAAAGTCCAAAGCTCTCTTATATGTATATTCCTTAAGATTATCTCAAAAACCGAAGTTCTATTTGAATTTCTCTCCCTGTTTTTTTTTTTGTGGCTGCCCGGAAGTGACAGGGTCCGGGTCCAGGTCCGGGTCCTGTTCGTGCTCTTCCTCCTGTCTTCTTGGCCGAAACGAAAATTTGACTCACAATAAAAACAGGACCCAGCCAGCACCAACAACAATGGCAGAAGCAGCAGCACCAACAGCGGCGCCCAAAACAAAAACAGTTTAAGCCCATTGTGGAGCGGAAGTGCCGCTTATTACGCAGGATGTGGTTAGCCGGAAATGAAACGAAACAAGCCAAGTGCGACAAGTCGTTCTTGTGCCCGCCGTGTGCCCACTTGTTTATGGCCCAAATGCGTGACTCACTCGCTCTCCCTGCCTCCCCCTCTCTCTCTCCTCTGAAGTGCATCTCGAAAAACTAATAACGCGCCGGGGCCTCTAACTTGGCTTGGCCTTCGCCTCTTTGAGCCACTCAAATTGGCACTGAAGCGGCCATCCTTTGTTGGCCCGGTGGCCCGGTGGCCGGTGGTGCAATCAGCAAATGTCAGGCCAATAGCTAACAGCCAGCTCACAAACAGGCAGCAAACAGCAGAGCAATGCCGCCGATTGCCAGGATGACGTTGAAATCAAATTACAAGATGCTCTGACATTTCGCCACACGGCGCTCGCCCCTCTAAACCGAGGCAACCACCCCTGAAACCACGCCCCCAATCCGCTGGAAGCCGCCCCTCATTATCCACCACCCCCGCTGACCCAAATTCAATGCAATGCGTTTGCAATTTGTGCGCCAATGCGGCGGGGTTAATCATGCTAATAAACACCAACGTTGCACTTGCAGTTGTCGCTGCTGCAGCTGCTGTTGCTGTTGCTGTTGCTGTTGCCTTTGCTGTTGATGTGGCTCCTGTTTCCATTTCACAGCGAGGAAGAAGGATACATTCATCAGGACGTGTAACGATTGCAAAATATCCATTAAAAAATATTTCAAAAATTATCGAAGGTTGCAAAAAAATCTCCAAGGACTATAATGTAATTTTAAGTATCGAAAATCCATATATTTTAAGCTGGAAATCTAAGAATTAAGCTAAGTTATGAGAAGCTATTTTTATATGTTTTATACTTATTTTTAAGTTGGAAAGCTGTATTAGGAATAACAGAAATATTGAAATATTCGTACTATTTGACGAAAAAGTCCATATTTATTTCGTCATTTTAATGTTGTGCGATATATCAATGTTGTAAATATTATCAGTAAAATAGTGAAATACCATTTGGTGGGTATTTCAGTGATAATATAAATAATTTAACATCTAAGGCGATATTTTCTTATATTTCTAAATTTGAAACTTTACGACATTTCGATATGATATTGTGCGAGACATATATAATCGGGCTTGCCCTCACGATATATAGTATGCACATCCCTAAGCTACAGTAGAATGTGCTCATTTGTGATATAACCCTTACTGAAAGATATTTCGTTATGTTAAAAGATAAATAACATTGTTTTAAATTTACATGTGAATGAATTTATTATTATTATTGTTAATTATTATTATTATTATTATTACTATTATTATTATTATTATTATTATTATTATTATTACTTTAAAACTTAAATCAAACTTAACAAAATCCACAATAAATGTTGCTGGGCCAACGTTTTCAGAACATATTGCTAGAAACATGTTGATCTACACCCTTTGGTGCCTGACAACACATAGATGTTGCATAGGTTCAGCTGCATGTATATCAACTTTGTCGGTTTATAATTCCTAAGTACAATTTTGGGCACAATTTATGAATGAAATTATTATTAAATTACTTTTCCTATTTTGGTTTTTAAATTTTTAAAGGGTAAAGTGACAGATAACCTTTCTTGTGTTACTTGCCCAAATCAACACAAATATACCCTTTCAAGTTTTCCGGTGCTGAGCATAAAAAGCCTTGCATACTTACGGGCAGCGAAGTAAGGATGTTGGTCCTGGCAAAACCCAGTGTCGATACAGAACCAATGTTCGTCCGTCGTCGTTGCTTTTTGCGGTCGTTGCGTGGCATTCGCCATTCAAGTGGGGCGATTGTGTTGTGGTCGGTGAGGTGGGTGAGGGTGGTGTGTGGGCCCATATAGGTGGAAATCATACAAAATTGCAATGATTATGCACGCGCCTAGTTGGCAGTCAATTGTGGTCAGGTCCTCATTTGTGTGCGGCCCAAAGTGGCCCATTAATGGGGCTAGATGGTGGCAAATACAGTTGCCAGTTTATCGTAATGCGAGCACCAGCTGCTGCTGCCTTCCAGAGAATTCTTTACAATTAAGGCAAAGGTTTTTCATGAAATTAAAAAAAAAAAAAAAGAATATTTTTAGTCCCTGCTATTACCTTCCTTGCATTCCAATCCAGATACAGAGAACGTCCTTTTGCCAAAAAGAAAAAATTTACGTAGGATCCAACCAATATATCATGCATGATGTGCTGAGGCCAATGCAAATCCCCGGCACATTATCTAATGATTTACTGAAATTGTCGGTCCTGGCTGAAACTGAAACGAGAGTGAAACTTTCTTGACACTGCAAAATGCACATGTGTGTGTGTATGTGTGTGTGGGAGGAGGGGTTACGAACACACACGCGCTGTCAGCACAAAGAGCAAGCCTAGCCAGGCAGAAGCAATCCTTGGCTGCCTTCTCATCATTTCAGCTGTCACATTAAAAATGCATAAATGTTGCCTAAATGCAATCCAAGAAATGCAACTGCCCGTAATACGTGCAAAAACTATAGGGTTAGGGGGCAGAGGCAAGGGGCCTCCAACCAATCAAAGTGTTCCACAGAGGTGAAAGGGCGAGCGACGAGCTGAAGCATACAATTTGTAACTCGCCTGCCATTTTGCGGGAAAAGATGGTAAGATACACTTGGGAAAAAGTACAACAAAGCAGATCATTTTAACAGATTTTATAAAATAAAATAAATGACTTAAAAAGTCTAGATTGTGCACTTTACAGACACTCAAATGTGGCTAAAAGTTAGGTTCTTAAGTTAAGGTTTGTTAGCAAAAATCTGTGTAAATTAGAAATCTTTTGGTAAGCTGCCAAAAAGTAGGCTACAGAAAACTCTAGGATTTTGCAATCCCCTAAAAAAGACACCCAAAAGTATGCAATAAAATATGTGAAGTACCAAGTTCTGTGGAAATTTTTTATAGTTTTTTACTATTTCTCCTTATAACAATAAAAATAACTTTTTAAATGAAAAACCCGTAAAATTCATGTATCCTATTCCCTCAGTGCAGATGCCTTAGGGCCTCCGGCCTTGTCTTTACCTTTACCTTTGCCACTACTGCCTTGTCTGATGTTGCCTACGTTGCAGGTGCGAGGTTTGGGATTGGGAATGGGGCATGAATGTGGATGTGGGTTGCGGACGTGGAAGAGGGAATGGGAATATGTTCATGACTGCGGATGTGTGTCTGTGGGGGGACTCTGTGCCTGTTTCTCTGCTGATTGTCGTACTGTTGATCTGTGTTTTCACTTAGATATTGGCCCGGGGGCTGGGCGATAACGGTACGTGTGTGCTACCATCGATACAGGAAGTTTGTTTGTGGCCAACTTGCTGAGTGGGCAGGACTTTGCTGGGTAGGCAGGAGTAGGAGGAGGCTCCTCCCTGACATGATGGGGGAAATGGGAGCGTATGCCAGGCGGGATTGCCTGTGGAAAGTTCTGCTGAAGGCTGAAGGCCCAAAAGTGCACAGCAGAAAGAAGACTGGCAGGCTGGCAGGAAGGCAGGCAAGCAGGCAGGCAGGCAGGCTTTCGTTATCCAGTAAGCAATCGTTTCAAATTGAATTTTCTATTTACCCAGTCGTCGATATGTTTGGAATTGCCCAACGACTCTCGGTTCCTCCATTCGATTTGTTTCGCCAAGTTCTCCAGACAAAAGTTAAGCCAAATGAGTTGCACTCAAATATGGATGTTCGGTCCCCGAGGCAGAATGGAGTTTTTTGCTGGATAGTGTACCTAGACCTCGATAAATGGTCGTACGATTAGCGTGTGCTCTGATTTAGCCCCTAACTGGGGGTTTAGTCCTTAGGTTGTTATTTTTTAAGGAAGTCTTCGAGTTTAAATGAAGTAAAGACCTACTTAAGTAATGTGTTAACATTATTCAAAATGATTTAAATCTTATTTAATTAAGATTATTCAAAAATATGTATTTAAAGATCTGGTATGAAAATGAAGTGTAAATATCGATACATTTATGAGTGAGACCATCTTTTCTCTATGTATTTTGATGCGCTAAACACAAAACGGAAACTCGTTTTCCTCCATCACAACAGGATTTTGACATAACCTAAAAAATTGCATATATTAAGTGTCAGGAGATATTTTTGAGGTTATGTTAAAATGCTGACATCATGGAGCACAACGGACTTCAGAACTGTTTTTATTTAATCGTTAATTTAATTTAAAACCCAATTAATTTAATTTTCTTTTTCTCGATTATATATAAAACATTTTTAAAACTAAATAACCGCATTAAACATATTTTAAACAATGCTATTTTAAACTAAGCTTAGAAAAGTGGTACGATATATCGAACAGAATATCGATTTATTGCACATATATTGTTAAAATATCGGTTTTGATAGTAACCGTACATACAGTATCGATATATCCATATTTTCTGCCACTCCTAGACGTAAGTCCCCAATTTTTTCATTAGTAACCAATGTTGCAGTTATAATCCTTCTTTAAATATTTTAATGCTTAGATAAATATAAATAAATTCCAATGAAATTACATACAAATTTCAAGCATAATTATTTCTATAATATTTCCAAGCCACTTCCCCCAGCAGACACACCAAGCTGCCCAGCAAGGACAACGCGTATACCTTGAGCAGCAGCTGAATATCCTTGAGCGTGAGGCTGAGAAACGGCCGATACTCGTCTGTCAGCCGCACCAACAGCCCCATACGGACCGCATCCCGGTGGCCACGACTCTCCCAGTGACCCCAGAAGCCAAACTCACGCGACTCGGTGCTGAATTTGTGGAAGTTGCGCTCGAAGGGCGAGTTCCACTGTATCGGAAAGCGCAGCATCTGGGAGGCGGTGCAGAGCTTGGAGGCCAGACGAAATAGGGGTCGGCTTAGGCGGCGCTGCTGCAGCTGGACCAACGTCCAGTACTCCGCGGTGGTGCAGTAGGCGTAGCTGCTGTTCAGCCTGTCCAGGTGCTCCATCAGCGTCGTCTTGTTGACCACCAGCAGGCGTGGCTTCAGGGCCGCCGGCAACAGTCCTGCGGTGAAGTACATTTGCATTTCCGTTTCCGTTAGCATGAGACGCAGGGGCGTGGCCAGAAAGTCCTTGGCCGTGTCGATCTGTGGCCCCGGCTTCTGCAGATACACAAAAAAGTAGATATCTCTCCATTAACCTGTCTGTAATCAACCTACAACATACCTGAGAGGTAAAAACGGACGACAGATTACCGGTACGCAGTGACCACAGGACAAAGGAGGCCAGAAGCACGGCCACATGGACATGCTTGTATGGATCCGCGAGCCTTTGGAACTCTCTGCCCGTCAGCGGTTGCTGGAAGAACGCCACCAGGCTGAGATGGATGCCCCGCCGCCCTTCGTTGCGCACCAGCTGCCAGGCCAGGGTCGTGGCCAGCAGGAGTATCAGGAAGATGCAACCGTTCACATGGATGACGCGGTTCATGAATTGCACCGACGGCGGCATACGTTGCCAGGGGACCAGCACACAGGTGTTCGTCGCTGCCAGCGGAAAGCTGCCGGCGGTTTGCGAGGAGCCCGGCTGCATCGGCGAAAACGGATGCACGCCCATCTCAATCTCTCCGCGGGCAGCGGCCAGCATCAGGTGCTCCTGGTAGTTGTACCTGTCCACCCCGGCCACGGGCTCCAGGCGAAGGCGCCCCTTTCTGTGATGCACATAGGCGTCGAACATGAGGCCCAGGGCACCGGATAGACGACCGTTTGGGAGCTGAAAAAATATGCAAGGAAATTTTAGAAGCAATGGCTTTGAATTAAATAAGAGTTTAAATTAACATAATATAGTAAGATTAATAATTATAATAATAATAATAATGTATTTATAATTGAATAAGTATTCTAAATATATTTTATATCATTTCTGTCTAAAGTTTAAGAGTTGGTAGGTACACCGTTCCCTCTACTGACCTGAAAAACCAGAGGAGGATCTTGAAAAATGGGCACCATGAACTCATAGCCCCTGAGATCCATCAATATATCCGGATGCTTGTAGCCCGTCAAAGTCAAATTCCGTAGCGTAAGTTCCGGAAACGGAGTATACGTGAAGAGTTCATGATGCCAGACGGCACTGACGAATCCCGAGCTGTTGGTTAAGGTGAAGTAATTGAACGTGAGCATGACATTGGTGAACCTGTTACGCCAGCACCAGGCAAATAATATTTTCATATCCATCGCAGCTGGCTGCCTGTTCCCCAGGTGTCTGTAGATAAAAAGCATCGGCACATAATGCTGACCGGCCAGACCGTCCGAAAGGACATCAAAAATGGGTTCCTGCGAGGCAAGAAAACCTGAAATTTTTACACAAATCAAGGCATTGTAGCCCAGAATGCGTTGCAGGCTGACATTCCGCCTCAGGCCCCAGGACACGATGGGTATTTGGAACTCTTCCGTCAGCGATTGCTCCAGGGATTTGGCCACAATCCACGGTAAGCGCTGCCGCTGAAAGTTTACTCCATATGTGGCCAGGGTTTCGATTTTATTGTTAGCTATCATTTGCCGGGTCAAATTATGTAGAAATTCCGACTCATAATTGCCACCAATTATTGGGCGAACCGGTGTGGCCGAGACACCGCAAAGAAAGGTAATTCCGCAAACGAAATATAACACACCGAGCATTATCCAAGACTGAACTGGGCAGGAGCGCTGTAACTTATTGTATCTGTAATATGGAAGTGCGCAAATAGTGCCAGTCATTGAGTATAAAAGGGTTTAGGTTCTATAATTGTAAGCCCTAATTAAGAGCCAAGAATATTTCAATGAGTTGGCAATATAGGTTTTAAGAGAAATTAGATTTTATTTTATAAATTTGAACAACTGTGACGTCATTAAGTGCATTTGCGTCATTATTCTTATTTATAATTATATTATTATAATTGTTTTATTTTATATATATTATTATTCATATTATTGTTTTTATTATAAGGGAATAATAATTTAATAAACAATAAAAATTTGCTTAAACAATAAAAAACAATATTGAATATAAAACGCACACTTGTAAATACTAAACCGGCCAACAATTATCTCAGCCAAATATAATTTCCCCTGTTGACACCTTGCAATCGTGGCTGCCATCTTGCCCGGCGCATTCGTCGTCACTCAGGCCTCACCTTCGTCACCACCGCCCCCGCCTGGAATGATTGATGCTTAAGTTGATTGATGTCTCTTTGCGGCGGGATGAACCGCTCTCTCTCTTTCTCCTACTTGCCTGCCGCCGGCAAGTCTGTCGAAAGTTTCGCCAGCAACACACACAGGGCACATGGCCCCCGAAAAATATTATTAATATCAGATGGCAGTGTCGCTCAATTTAAAATATTACTAGCAAACACATTCCGTGAACTTGAGTAATTTTTTACAAACAACTTTTGGAATTACTTAATCGCAAAGTTCTGGCAGAGAAATGTTTGTCGAAAGAGAAGACGAGAAAAATAAAGACAGGAAGAAAGCAATGAAAGGAGCGAGGTGAGGCGGGGTGAGGCAAGGCGAAGTGAAAGGTAGGCGGCACATAAATTGTGTTTATTATGAAGGCTGTAGCATACTTTTGTGCGCAATTTAAAGTGCAAATACGAAGAGCAAACGGGGAATCCCCCAGTCCAATCTGCCTTTTTCCTCCCCGCCCCTCACGCATTTCATTAAAGCGCAATGAAGACGCTTTTCCGGAGGGTGTAGGGGGGGAGGCGTGTGTGTGCTGTGTCTGTCTGTGTGTGTGTGTGTGTGTGTGTGCCGGGGGAAAGCTGTTAAAAAATATTTGAAACACTTGAATGTTTCCCAACTGACACTAGGCCGTGGGGTTGGCATCTTCGCGGCCCTTGCGAGCTGCCCCATAAAGAACAATAAATATTATTTATGGCCCTGGTGATAAGGATACACACACACGCACACACATTCCTTTGCAGCTGCAGTCCGCCGCGTAGGCTGTCGCATGTATTTCTATTTCTCCATATCTAATCGGTGGCATTCCTGGCATGCAAACGGAGAGAAAATGTTATTAGCAATATTATATTATTAAATATATATAGTAACATGATATTATATTTAAATATAAATAAAATATCACATTTTATAAGCTTTGTATTAGCAGATACCTCATCAGAACCTCACGAAATGCTGCACCGTAATATGTGCCCTGACAAATATAGGTTTATTTGCAGTTCTTAACTACTTTTTCTTATTTTTTAGACAATTTGCTTTCAATTTGTAATTAAATTTGATTAATTTGTAAAGCGAATTAGATAAATGAATAATGTTATATTTAATTTAAATAATAAAATATTTTTATATTCATTATAGTAAATATATTACGACTTATAAGATTGAGTAGGTGCTAAAATAATGAATAAATTTTGGCTTGTATTATAAATAAATTAACGTACAATTTATTTATTATTCAAGCCAAAATTTATAAATAAATGATATGTTAATTTATTTATAACTAAAGTCCATTATTTTAGCGCCTACTCAAGCTCAACCTCACGGAATGCATCCCCAAAATAAACCATTTGACAAATATATGCAGTTTTTGGCGTTCCAAACATATTTTTCACATATTTTTTAAAGCGTTATTAAAAAATTACATATGTTTCAAAATTGTGTCATTAAAAAATTATATATAATATTATATTAATTTAATTCTGTAAGCATAATTTTCTTTTTCTTATTTTTTGTTAGTCTTAATAACATATTAAAAAATTGTCATAAATTTGGTAAACAATTTAAATAAAATCGTATATTTCTTTAATTCTTTCAAATATTATTTAACATTTTAGACTTCAAAAATTTAGACTTTAAATCCTGAAAAGAAGCTTATAATCATTTATATAATTTGTGCAGTGCTTTAACAAATAATATTTATTTGTATTCCTATTCCTATTTCTATTTCTATTTTTTCTCCATGTATAAACCCTTCGTTGTGGTTCGTTGAGTGCCCGCTAGGTGGCTTCCTTCATAGTTGGCCTAATGAACTCGCGCACACACGTACACACAGTCTGGGCTTAAATGAGCCTTTGAGCCCGCCATTTTAAACACCTGCGTCACATAAAATAAAGTCACACCTATACAAGGCATTAGCATGCGTGTGTGTGTGTGTGTGTGCGTGTGTATTTACCTGATAAATACGGGCGCAGAGAGACAGGCTCGTGTTTATTTTAATAATGTTAACCTAATTAAGTGATTAATATGCAAAATGTGCGCAGAGATTAAAACGATGAGCGCACTGTGTTTAATTATCGAATTAATATTTTTTGCGCCAGGTGGTGGCAGTTTAAGGTTAAAGTGCGCTTAACAATAGACCTAGTTTTTGTGTGTTTAAGTTTTTTGGGATACATATATGTATGTATACATATCAGACCATTAATCAAGCAACTGTCTGGTCTGGCTGACAGGAAATTTAACGCCCCTGACACTGACAATCGCTTGTTTACATGTGAAATTGCCATCTCAGATAATTAATATAATTTTCAATTTTATGGTTTAAGGTTCAACAATTTTTAGCAGCTCTTAAAGCTGGCATAGAATTTGTGTAAATACTTTTGGAGACATTTACCTGGCACCTGTATTTATTGGTAACTGCAAAGCTTTTAAGAATTCGAAATATAAAATATATCAATGCAAAGCACAATTTATGGCACATTTTTGAGGGCTTTAAATAAATACACTCACTCGCAAAATAGCATATAAAAACCAATTTACCCAGATTTGGTTATTTATTTCCTAAGTAAGCAGATACAATATGAATTTACCGACAAATTGGAAGCCTGATTTATATCGCTTTGCCTGGCCACACATCAATATGGGTTTACAGTGGGTAGAGGATTCCCCCTCTGCCGTTTGAAGTCGTCACCACTATTTGGGTTTGTTTTCCCAATCACTGCGACATTATATGCGGGCCATATTTGCCATATATTTGCGTCATTAATAGATGTGTGTGATGTGAGGGCTTTATAATTCATGAAAGTCCCTACTGGCAATGATGTGTTTAATCTACTCAAATATTGATCTGCAGGCCTGCTTGAGACGGCCATTAATCCAAAGATAGAGATTTCCGCCAAACTATTATTATCTTTAGAGCCAATAAATTTAGCTGAATTAATGGTGAGTAGTTTATAGTGTCCAGTTTATTACGAAACTTGTCCTCATTTCAGGTTGAACATCTGCTGCTGCATTTTCCAGTCCATCTCCCTCATCCTATCCCCATCCCCTTGAGAGTCCGCTTTACGTATACGTATCTCCGACAATTATTTGCGAAAGTGTTACTGCCAAAAAGTAGGCAAGGCGTAGGAAGTGTTTTGCATAAGCCTTCTTCGTCCTGCAATCTTACGACACTAAAAGCTACTCAATGTCGTCGTTTTTTTTTTCTGCTGCTTTCAAGCAGCTAATTGATGAAAGCTCCAAATGGTCGTGTAACGACAGTAGGAAAAAGGGAAGAACAAAAAAAAAGGAAATCTCTGCGAACATTTTTTACGCTTTTAAAGGTGCTCTCCTGCTAAACGCCGAGCATTTATAAAAGGGGCTTCGCGTAAGGCCTTGGGCTGCTACTGCTGGTAGGAGGATGGCTTTGGAAATTAGAATTAATATTTTTCCGCTGAGTTTACACAATTTCAAGTTGGCTGGCGCGAAAAATGCATGCTCTGGTCAACATCCCATCCCACAAAACGCCGGTTCTAGCCAAAGCGTGCTGCGTGTTTGGCACCCTTTTTATTGCCTTAGGGTATATTTTTATGTTTTATATTTTTTGGAGATTTTACCTGTGAGAAAGTGTAGCATGAAAATATTTTTTTAAACAAAAAATACATTGCATTTAAGTAAAAAATAACAAAAAACTCTTTTACTAAATACTTTTGTGAAACCTCCACTATTAACGGTTGAAATATATATTTTTATTAAATCTTCAAATCATTATCATGTATATAAGATATAATTTTTAATTTTTTATAGTTACCTGTGAGGAAATGTAATATGAAAATATTTTTTTAAATTAAAACGACAGTATAAAATATCATAAAACTCCTTTACTCGACAGTTTTGTGAAACTTCAACAGTTAAAAGATGGAAGAGATATTTTTGCTAAATCTTTAAAATGTTTTTATCGTTTTAAGATATTATTTTTAATTATTTTGTGTATTTACCTGAGCAGAATGAATCATGAAAATACTTTTTTAAATAAATATTTAACTGAATTTCAGTATAAAATATCATAAAACTGTTTTAATAAAATATTTTGCATAAACTCAACAACTAAAGGTTACAAAATATATTTTTGTTAAATCTTTAAATCATTCTTATGCTTTTAAAATATTCTTTTAAATTTGTTGAACCAAGAATATATGTTTTTAACTACAAATTACAATGTATTTTATTACAAAATAAAATAACTCGTTTTTTAACAGCTTTCGTGGAACTTCAAGATTTAATTGTTGAAACACAAATTTAAATATTTAGATCATGATTTATTTATTTATTTATTTTCTAGTAGATTGTCATACAAAATATTTGAAACTATAAGCACGGATATATTAAAAGAACAATAATTATTTAAACATTAAGAAAATATTAACATAAAACCGAGTTACTTCATTATATTCTTACGTTTAGTTTAGATTAATTATGGTAAATTAAGGTTAAAATTAAAAATCAAAATTAAAATTAAAAACCACTCTGCCTATTCTCTGATTTCAAGGGTCCTTCGACCGCTAGCTCTTCTCTTTGTACCATATAGTCTCTTCATAACCAACTTATGACCCCTTTGCAAGGGTATTCCCAGCTTCGATCTCCTAGCACCAGGACCTCCTTTCTTGTTGTGTGTGTGTTTGTGTGTGTGTGGCAGGTGAGAAGGCAAGGATCCCATCTTGTGCTGAGCCAGCGTGCTGCAGTGCTGCTGCATTCGTGGCAGCTCCAGATGCAGCTGCTGCAGCACTGATAATAAATTCATGATGAAGTGTAATTTATACACTTCATATGCGCCCAGCTCCTTTTGGCCCTTTTCAGCCCTTTCTCTGTTTTTTTTTTCTGGTGGTTCCCCTCTTAACCGGAGCTTGACAGAGGTCTGACCCAAAAGGCGAAAAACTTTTCTCAAGGCCTGCCAGCCATGCATTAAACCTTGAAATGTTTGCGGGGCACGGAATTCGCTAAAAACTAATTACAAATGCCGCCCCACAGAAAAAAAAAAACCCAAAAGAAACTCGGATAGCTGAAAATTTCATTTCAAATTAATCTAATTTTTTGAGGTTCTATTTTTCCTGCGATATTTTTTTCTGCAGCTTTCCTTGGGTTTTTTGGGTTTGGGGTTTGTGCGGAATTGCGTCCAATGAGAAATGCTGATTTTGCACTCTGCATGACGTTGCATACCAATGAGGTGGGGGGGGAGAGATCTGGCAGCCGGGAAGTGGTCTTGGCATATGATTTCCCTGGAACTGGCCTGCATAATTGCATAATTAGTGGTTAGGTGTTATGTAAATGGGTGTCCGGGGTGCCACGTTGATTGCCTACGCACAAGAAACTGACCTGCTAATGACTCAATGGCAGCTAATTGGAGGAGGCGATACCTTCTCGATGCCTCGATTAATTGATGACTTTTCGATGAACTTCAAGTGGCTGGCTGAACCATGAATTATGAGTTATTTGCGGGTGTGTGCTGAGGATAATCAAGATATATATTATATATGTTAAAGAAACTTAAACATGGCAAATATGGCTACGTTTTTGGGCAACATGTCTAAGTAGAATTTAATGCCCATTTAAATAGTTAAATAAAGCCAGAGCCAAAGCCAGAGCCAGTGCTCCATTCCCACGTCAAGTGAAACCCCAAGAGTGGACGACAGCTTGAGTACGTATTTGCTCGGATGTCTATCTGTTTACCTTTATGATTATATGCAT
This sequence comes from Drosophila baimaii, assembly GCA_018874675.1. Classification (NCBI taxonomy): domain Eukaryota; kingdom Metazoa; phylum Arthropoda; class Insecta; order Diptera; family Drosophilidae; genus Drosophila; species Drosophila baimaii. The sequence continues at coordinate 22,376 of JAEIIU010044042.1, forward strand.
TTGGTATTGGCCCGGCTGTTGGTCACTTAGTTTTCACCTGGCATTCTGGCTGGCTGCTCTGAGCAGCTCTTTAGCACCTTTGAGGTGGTGGCTTGGTCGGTGTGTGTTTGCCCAGCAGAGAGTAAATATTATGGACATATATGTATGTATATATATATATATATATATATGCTTGCATGCGTGTATGCATCGGAACATATTTGGTTCCGCTTAAATTACCATAGAAATACATAGATATATGCAGCTTAATATCCGGGTTTCGGTTAGAACTTTGAAAATGCATATATGCATATATATATGTGTATATGGTTATTTGTGGTAAATCGGAATATAATGGTGCAAATCGATACTGCGGCATCTTAATCAAGCTGCAAGAGAACATTGGTCAGAGAAATTGATTGAAAAGGGGAAGAGATATTGAGGTCTTGATAGGTTCTTTAGTTTGTTTATTTTTATACCCTTGCAGAGGGTATTATAGTTTTGCCATGATGTTTGCAACGCAGTGAAGGAGT
>JAEIIU010044043.1:0-125198 GCA_018874675.1 Drosophila baimaii
TATTTAATTACTTACATACTGCAAGGGTATTTCAACTTCGGCTTGCCGAAGTTAGCTTCCTTTCTAGTTTCTTGTAAAATTAGCAACGCTACTTTCAGACTGAAATATATTATAAATATCATTTGAAATCCATTTAAAAAGTGTATCGTCTAACTTATTATATCGTTTATTTAAATATATTAGTTTCTTAAATTACGTTTTGAAAAACACAAGACAAATTATTACTTCTTTTTGGTTTTTATCTGCTTTTAATCAAATTTAACAAGAAATATCGAGAAAATATTTCTTAAATTCACGAAAATTACCAGATAGCTTTTGATAAGAATAACTTTTAATAATGCTAACAGAACCTTTTGTTGGAAAAGCAAACAAATTCTTTAAAGCAACCTATTTTTGGAATTGAACATTTTCCCGTATATTTTCTAAAATGTGTTTACATCCCTCTCCCAGTTCCACAAAATTTAATCAATATCAAGGACACGGGAGCGCGCCACATTCCCCGGTTAGTGCTCAAAATACTCGAAATTATTGCCTTCCCCACCGCCTAACCATCCATTCACATTTCATCTGCGAATGTTATTAACTACAATTCGTAATGCCATTTGGAGGAATAATTTTATTTACGAGAAAACTCCCCGATGATATGTATAGCTTAAACAGCCTGCCGCGAATTCCGCTTTTCATGCAGGTCCTTTTATTGCCGCGCCTGGCATTGTTGTTGCTCTTTAATTGCGGACGTCAGGACAGGCGCAGGCAGCGTTTTTACGGCCTTTTGTGCGGATCCCGGTGGGAGCCACCGCCGAAGGAGGAGGAGGAGGAGGTGAAGGAGCCAGGAGCCAAACAAGAAGCAGTGGCTATAAAACAGACAAAACGGCCCAGGCCCAGGCACAGGCCCAGGCCCAGACGAAGGGAGAAGCTGATGCAGTGGCTCCCACGGACGAATCAGTGGGTGGCACGTGTTTGGGGAGCACGAAAGTTTTTCAATTAGTTAGTGGAAACGTTTCGGTGGAGCAGCACCATGGGCAGGCTTCATTAGAGTTGTTTGCCGGGTGATTTGGGAGGTTTCCATGTGGACGTACCGACGGACGCAGCTCCGATTAGGCAGTCAAGTAGCGTTATACTGTTGTTTTTCCTTAATTAACAAGAAATCCGGGCAAATCCGCAGCGGACAAAAAAGAGAGAGAGTGGGAGCGAGGGGGATGTTTATGGTCGAAGCTTGTACACTTTTTGTGGCTGATATTAGCGTTCGGTGATTCCCATAATATTATGCCAATAAAGTTGCTTGCATAATTGGCCAAAACGGAAATTGACTTTGCATTTCGTTGGCTAATTTCCGTCCAATCTGTCACTTTAGCCCGGCAAATAAATGCCGGAGAATTGTCTCTGGCGTCTGGCTGATAGGAAAACATGTCCATCAACCGTTGGGTTCGAGCTCTACTCGGACTGGACCGGACGGACAGGTCCTAGGACCCTTTGCCTCTGGAATTTATTTGCAAATATTTGGGAAAATGTAACGTATACGGAAAATTAACATAATTACAGAGCTTGCAAACCCTTTTTACAGAAAGAGGGGATGGAAAGGGTTCCTGGCAGGTGGGGTGGTAGGTGGGTAACTGGTAGTCAGGGACAACACGCCCAGCGATGAGCCCGGAGAAGCCCCAAAAAACCCAGCATCGTAATAATTTCTTTGCATTTGCTTTTTACGAGGCGACAGAGATACACAAAGAGAGCGTAAGTTTGGGGAGTTGCTGCTAACCCCAAGATCCACCCAGCCACCCATCCACCCATCCACCCATCCAATCTCCCCACGCGCAACGCATAAATTTACTTGTTAAACAACCCACCGAAGATGGGGATGGTTAGGGGTAGATTTTCCAGGGGTAGCAAACCCCAACAACAAACCCCAGGCCCCTGGGCTCAACCGCAGCCCAGCTGCTGCTCATCAAAGTTGCATGGAGAATGGTCGGCAAGGTGGGTCTGGGGCTGGGCTGGCGAAAGTAAAACCAAACAAAGCATGCCAAAAATTATCTCGGTCACTTTTCAAATACACGTTCCGAACTCCACCCGCCTTCCCACCACCTCACTGGCTTTTATGGGGGTTTTGGGTTTTTTTTTTTGAAGTTAAGTCGATGCACTGGAAAAATTCATTTAATAAGCTGGTAGATTATTTAATATATTTTTTTAAATTATGTAGCTAGCTTCTTTTGTGGAAATTCTTGTGGTATCTTTAGCTTTTTTGTTAAATTAAAATGCAAATATTAACAATAGGTATGAAAATAGGTATCTCCAGCTAATTATCAAAGAATAAACTGAAATAACAACATTTATTTATATTTATTGCCCACAAATATCGTTTCTAGCTCTGTACATTGATTGCCAATTAGGCAAGACAAACGATATAATGTATAAATTTCCAGAAATTTAAGGACAATAAAATGGGCTATCAATTGCCAACTTATTTCGAACATTATTTCATGTTTTCTTGCGTTAAGCTGATGTATTTATGGGTTTTATTAACCAAAAGTATCGATTTCGAAGCCATTGGTTACGATTTTTGCTGTGCATTAAAATTACACTGGTCCACCGCTTCCACCACAGATCCGCTTTGTTCCTGGCTCCCTGGCTGCCTTGCTCCCCTGCTTTCCTGGTTCCTGGCTAGTTCAGAGTTCAGAGCAGAGCTCTGCTCCGTCCCCTTCCCATTCATGGGGTCAACGGTTCCGTCTCGTGATCCCACACACAGACCGACCCACTTTTAAGTTTTTTAAGTATATGTATTCAGTGTTGTTGAATCCATTTCCCCCTCACCCACACAAACACATTTTCGGGCCACGTTGACAACACTGTTTACCTAATGTACCGTTAAGCTGCGCACTTGATGCCGTTATCTTGCGCTCTCCTTTGTTCCTTGCCGTCAGCATGGAAATTATTTTCTTAATTTGAGGGCAACAGCGAAAAGTTTTTGGGCGCGCTGACTTTAAAGCGCTTAACCGTGTTCGGTAAATGTGGCTTATTTACAAAGGCCATGGCTATTAGGGGGGAGGGGGCAGCATTGTAAAGCCTTTAAGAGGACTTGAACATGATAATGGGAAATCAGTTAGTAGAGTTTTCCATTTAAAATATTTATTGCAGAAGCCTAAGTCAATTTTTTTAAGGCACACTTTCCATGCAAACCTCTTTTAGGAGATGGGAAATGACTATGGATCATTCAGGAGATGGAAAGTGACTAGTGATTGGTGGGAAACCCTTAAAAAGTAAAAGAAAACTATTGAAATACCAAAATTTAAAATGCATTTAAGCTTATTTCCACAGCAAACTATGTACTATGTATGTATATGGAACAGATGCATGCCAGCATCGAATTTAAACTGTACAAACTGTTCAAACTGGACGAACTTTGGCAGTTCGTAAAAGTTTTTTCATTTGCCAGCGAAAACAACAATAACGCAGCAACGTAATGGCAATGAGCATGAAATCATAATAATAATAATAACCGAGCGAAACAAAAGCGAAAAAGTTGTAAACTTTGTTACTGTGCTGGGCTGTTTATGATGTCCCGGGGCTTATTTAATCGATAATGCCGAATGATGTCCTGAGACATAAGGCGCAGTAACCCACCCACCCAGTCAGCTCCGCTTACCTGAGGAATTTCCATGGGAGGCCTTGAGGGGGATAGGGAATGCAGGTGATGGGGGGTAGTAAAGGGATTTCATTGCCGTCACTGAGCTTCTCGGCAAGGTGAAATTGCCGAACGTGGACAGGAGCAGGAGCAGGAGTAGGAGGAGGCTGACAGGGAAAACCTTCGGCAGATTCACACGCATGCCACGCCTAATGCAGCCGCCGCCCATAACAACCAAACCGCCCCTTTTGCAGGTTAAGGTCACCGGGAAAAGCCGCAGCAACAGCAGCCGCCGCCGCAGCAGCAGTAGCAGCAGCAGCAGCAACGTTTGCCGCAATTTTATGCTGCAGACATCTGCATTAACAATGGCAATGAAATGCAAGCAGTGCGGGGCAGGGCCAGGCAGGACAGGACAGAGCCGAGCAGCAGCCTGCGTCCGTGACGTTTAGCCGTAAACGGATTTATAGCAGATGCTGCTGCCACTGCTGCAGCTTTCTCCTTGAAAGTGGACGCCTTTTCAAGGGCACTCTCTCTCCTGCTCTCTCTCTCTCTTTCTGCTGGCACTCGTTTATGTTGTCATTATTTTTAATCCAACATATTCCCCAGCTATGCGGAGAATTAGCGCAGAAGGCATTCATTCCGCCTTAAATGCCGGCAATTTGTGTGCCACTAAAACGGTGGAAAAAAAGGAGGAAGAGGAGGAAAAAAAAAACTACAAAAAGCTGCCGGCACAAAGGCATTTTTTGGCCTGACATGCCACTCTTGAGTGGTGCTCGAGATAAATATTGCTTGGCTCGGGCTTAAAAGACTTAGTCAATGTCAGTCCCGAGATGAAGGTCAATAGCAGCGGCGCGAAAATATTTGCATCGCCAATATGCAAATTCAAGTGGACGCAATGAGGTTAGCTTTTGTGGAACTCCCAAGCAGGACGGACGAGTCCTACAAAGACACTTGACGTTAGCATAGAAACAGGCGGTTCATGGTTTTAAAAAGAAGAAATGTCTGGCTTGCCTAACCAAAATTATATTCAGAAATGGCAAATTACTTTATATTTTATATAACTTTCTTAGATTTTTTAAATTTATTTCAGTATTTTTGTTTATTACAATTCCTATGCCATTCTAAACGAGATTATATAGCTTGCATGCTTTAAACACACAGAAAAAGGTTTTCTTTACGGTTTGGCAGGGACTGAAATTTACTTTACCTTACATTATGTCATGTCATGTGTGTTTTACGCGCTCTTACATGACTTCCGTTTATACATGTATGTAAAACGGTATGTAAAAATTTTCTTGTTGAGTAATATCTGGCAGCATTGTTGACACTTTTCGCGCCAAATTTAAATAACAACTTGAACTTATTTACTGTATTTAGTTGCAGCCAAATATAATATAAATAAATTACAAAATAACTTACTAAATGTATTCTGCATTCTCTGCCATTCTGCATTTTCAAATAATACCAAAATTATTCCATTATATGGACAGAGGACAAGTGGTTAAACATTTATTTTTTGGTGCAAGGTTTTAAAGTTTGCTTTGCAGTGAGCATGCATATGTAAGTATATGGCAAGCATGAGAAATTTAAACAACAAATTGAGATGGAAGCGCAAACGAGTGGACACTAAGATTACAAATTCAAGCATTGTAATAACAACGCTTTGTAATTAAAGAGCATTATTAAAGCAGACTATGAAACTAAGTTATTTATTTTTGGATAATATACCATTATTGGTCACGAAAACTGATATTAGAAGTTTTTGCAATGGCCACTTTTTTATTATATATTATATGTTATATTATATATTATATTATATATTGTATTATATATTATATTAAATATTATATAAGAGTGCTTTGCTAAGTAAAAACTCCTGACTTTTTGAATGTTGTGCGACCTGTTCGAATCTACCTAAACAACAGCCTATCACTATTAAAAGAGTCTTTGGTTGAGCCATAGGTTTTTCATCATATTCAAGATTAGGCCTAGATGGCAACATAAACCCTTGTAATAAAGATTTGGTTTTTATGAAAAATTACATACTATATAAGTCACACGACAAGAACTAAATGCTAAATATTATTTAGTAAATAATGATATAAAACACATATACAATAGGTATATATAAACAACTATCGACCCTTCCTTCTCCTCACACACATCACACATAGATTACCGAGCATTTTAATGAATGGGATTTCTTATCAATTTAAAACTCCGAGATTATTTCTTGAAGTGGGTGTAGTATTATCTTACTTCTAAGTTAAACAGGTCTTAATAAAAGCACCTTCCATGTTGGTGCTGGAGGTTCATAGTCTCCCAAAATATTGATAAGATAAGAACTTTCTTTACTCTGCTTATAAATACGATTCCACTGGGTGCAAAACGACAGTACCAGTTTTACTCGTGGTTGGTCACGTCGTGAACGTGAAGGATGATATCGTTGCCGACGACCTACGATTCGGGGGATCGAGTCTGGAGTGGCGCCAAGCGGATTTTTACCTACACCGCTGAGACGTCTATTGGCAAGGTAATATGGGGTACTATGAGGAACTGGCCCAAGAATGTCTGCCAGGTGAGTCCAATCCCAGGAGAAGCACAATGGACAACCCAAGTTAACCAAATACCAAGTCAGATAAACGATACGGATGGCGTGGAGGTTACCTTTGATCAGGCCATAACATGGGCCATTCGGATTGCTCAGATCTTCAAGAAGAAAGGACTCGAGTATCCGGATATCATTGGCCTGGTCGCGAGGAACTCCAACTACGTAATGCCCCTCGCGGTGGCCTGCTTGATGAATGGAACACCCTTTCACTCGGTCAATGCGGCTGTGGACGAAGGTTGGTAATTATATTGTGATCCAAGATTATGCACACTTCACCTTGAACTTATTTTTTAGCTACTGTGACACACGTTTTTTCGATAACCAAACCGAAAATAATATTCTGCGATGGCCAGGAATACGAGAAGGTGCGAAACGCCACCAAAGAATGGGACGCGGAGGTCTTTACAGTCTCGGATCCTATACAGGGAGTGCCACATATAGAAAGCCTCTTGGATCCCACACCAACGGAGCTCTTTTATGAGTGAGTACAGGACTCTGAGGGTCTTTAAAGTCTGCTGACATCCTTATCTCGCCTCAGACCCGAACCATTGAAGGAGGGAGGCGCTCAGACAATGGCCATTCTGTGCTCCTCGGGAAGTACTGGCTTGCCCAAGGCCGTCTGCATTTCCAATCGCGCTTTGCAACAGGATTTTCCGTGGGTCCTCACATGTTCCGACTCCTAAGAAAGATTTTCAATATTTCTTTTGTTTTTCTTAGCACTTTGAACAGCGAATCGGTTGTCTTTTCATTTAATGGCCTCGATTGGAGCAGTGGCCTTATCAACTTTCTCTGGGGAACGGTGATAGGCTGTACCCGGATTATAACCAACAAACCCTTTTCGCCGGATTACTTTGTGAAGCTCGTGGAGAAGTACAGGATCCTCGCCGTCATTCTGCCGCCCCACCACATGTCAGCTCTGGTCAATTATCCAGGCGCCTCAAAGGAAGCCTTAAGCTCCCTTCGGAGCATAACCTACATCGGCGGATTCATTTCCATGACCACTCTGAAAAGAGTTCAGGAGCTATGTCCAAAGACGATGCTCCTCAACGGCTACGGCATGACGGAGACAAGTAGTATAACCTTTAATCTTGGACTCGAAAACGTTAACTCTGTCGGCAAGCCACTGCCAGGTGTAAGGATTCGCATCGTGGACGAGGATGGCAAGTCCCTGGAATACAACGAGGTGGGCGAGATCTATGTGCACAAGGATCAGCCCTGGAAGGGGTACTTCGGCAATCCCGAAGAGACACGCCGTATGCAGGATCCTGAAGGATGGTTCCACACCGGCGATCTGGGCTACTTCGATGAACAGAATAGGCTCTTTCTGGTGGATCGCAAGAAGGAGATCTGCAAGTACCAGAGCCACCACTATTCTCCCTCCGAGATCGAGGGAGTCATATCCGAGTTGCCTCAAGTAGAGGAAGTGTGTGTCGTGAGCATTTACGATGAAGCGCAGGGAGATGCCGCAGGTGCTCTGGTGGTCAAGAGGCAGGAAGCTTCGGTTACCGCCCAGGAGATAACGGATCATGTGGCCAGCAGGCTACAAGGAATTCAGAAGCAGCTCCATGCCGGCGTCCAGTTTACGGATAAATTACCCACTAGTCCCAATGGAAAGACATTGCGAAGGGCGGCGCGAGAAGAATTTATTGCCAAAAAAGATGCTTCAAAATAAGAGAAATCTATGCAATTAATAAGTAAAAAAGCTACAGTTAATTCAAAAGACTCATGCGTTCTATCTATGTCGAGTTGAAAAATAAAAGATTATAAGATCATAGTCAGTTTTATTTAGATGAAATATATCGTAAAATTGGGTAACAACATTTTTGTTTTCAGGGGGCGCAGAGCTACAGAAACATTTACTTAAAATGATCAAATAAAAACGAATTTGTTTATATTCTCTACACAGATTAAATCGTTTTTATGGCGGGCTTATGACGTTTTAAAACTACTTAAAACTGCGCTACTTTATTTTTAAATACTGGTATATTATGGTATTTTTTGTTGCACCAAAAATTATTTTGGACACTCTCGGACCCTTCGTGATAGTAAATACGTGATAAATACGCTGTAAAAATATGAAATGTTAAAATATGATTTTACATCCACATGTTAAAATACATGTCAAAATATGTTTCTACATCCCGCTCACATGTTAACTTGTAATCTTACTTCTCTTTGTTAAGAGTGACCAGACTGGTCGATGAAACGAAATCCTAAAATTGCATTCAATTGTTTCGATAACCGATTGTTTCTACTTACTCGATTCGAACATCGACTAAATCGATTAGAACATCGACTAAATCGATTTGAACATCGATTTTAGCTCTTTCCTTTTTTAACAACATGGCTGATCAGGTAAGATTCTGCAAAATTGTGTAAAATAAATGAAATACGCGGCCTAAACGGCGGATGCAAGGTGCCAAGAGCCTGCCCAGGTGGAGTGTAAGTGAGATGTGGTGGATGCAACCGATGGAAAGCCCAGGACACCGAGCAGCGGCAAACAACTCGGAGCAGCCTCGCCCTAACCCCACTTTACGCGCATGCTGTCTCAAATAGTGTACACGAAATGTATATTATATTTTAGCAAACCGAACGCGCGTTCCGCAAACAGCACGCGGTGGTGGTGGTGCGCCGCAAGAGCGCCACCTTGAAGAAGCGTCCCCGGTTCTACCGCCAGATTGGCCTGGGCTTCCGGGCTCCGGCCGAGGTAAGAGGATGCAGAGCAAACCACGACTAATGTTGCGCCCCCCGTTTGTTTCCATTTCATTCCCCACCGCACGTTGAATGTTCCGCACGCCGAACCTGAACCTGAACCTGACCTGAACACCACCTGCCCTCCGCCCCCCGTGTGCTCCACATGATTCCGCACTAACCAGAACGAGCGCGCCTTCCAAAAACAATTTGGTGTTAACTTGAACCGCAAGGTCAAGCCCGGCATCACCAAGAAGAAGATCCTGCGCCGCTACCGTGATGTTGGCCTGGGCTTCAAGACCCCCCGTGAGGTGATGCCAACAACTTGTGCCCCACTGAAAAGCCATAGATTCCCTAGCTAACACGTCTCTCTCCTCCCATCCAAATAGGCAATCGATGGCACCTACATCGACAAGAAGTGCCCCTGGACCGGTAATGTGAGGATCCGTGGTCGCATCCTGACCGGCGTGGTCCGCAAGGCCAAGATGCAGCGCACCATTGTCATTCGTCGCGACTACCTGCACTTTGTGCGGAAATACAGTCGTTTCGAGAAGCGTCACCGCAACATGAGCGTTCACTGCTCTCCCGTCTTCAGGTAAGCTCCTCCGAACTCGGATTTGAACTCAAGATTTGCCCCCTTCTCTGATGATAAAATCATGACGGTCTTCATAAAACAAATTGCTGAAAGAACTTGACTCTTTTTACTAAACGTAAAAATACTGAAATTACCCATAAACCTTGCTATATTGAAACTGTAGAATCGCCCTTACTAAACCCACTTTTCTTGTGTCTTTGCAGGGATGTTGAGCACGGCGATATTGTCACCATTGGTGAGTGCCGTCCCCTCTCCAAGACTGTGCGCTTCAACGTTCTGAAGGTTAGCAAGGGTCAGGGATCCAAGAAGAGCTTCAAGAAGTACTAAGTGAGGCGGACAACCACTACCATTCGGGCGAGATAATATTTGTAGCATTTATTCTTTTTGAATAAAACAAAAATGTAACTTTAACCCTTGTTCCTCCTCCGTTGTCTTCTCTTAGTTTCCACAGCATTTCAGGCGATGCAGCAGATATTCCATTAAAAGGTGTGTATTGAGTTGTTATTTTTAACATATTTAATTTAATTTGGCATTCTGATGATAAAATCATGACGGTCTTCATAAAACAAATTGCTGAAGAACCTTGACTCTTTCCACTAAAAGTGGGAATACTGAAATTTATCAAAGGAAGTGTTTTATTACTAAATATCTTCTGATTCCCGACTAATGCTGTGTTTTCTTTCTTTTTGCAGAGTTCCAGGCAACCAAATTGATCAGAGTTTTGGAATATATTCACTTGCATCGATTTAATTTGATGAATTCTTTTAATAAAAATGCCTTGAAATATGAATTTAATGTGTTTACTTTATAGAAAACTTAAAACATAAGCTAGGATTTGGTTTCAGATTGAATAGAAGTTACTTTTGGTCTTTGTAAACAGATAATTTTATTAATAATATTTGAATTTGGCGCCTTTAAGCTATAATAAAGCTAAAAACAGCTGCTTTTCCCCTATATTTTCGCGATTGAAGTTAAAAAAGCTCACGCCACCTGGTAACACTGCAAAAAGAAGACTGGTCACACTAACAAGGAAAAACAACAATAAAAATGGAATCTGGACCAAATGCAGAAATTGGTAAATTTAATAATTTCGCTATAAATAAAGAACAACTTGCTCCTTGGGTGACGCGTAGAGTTAACTAGGCAGAGGACCCTCTTACCCAGAGGATTCTCTAACAATATAATACCCTTCCGCCGCTTGCAGAGCTTTTGGAGCGCGTCCTGTTGCGTCTGGGAAATGCGGACTCCGACGAGAAGCTGGAGGCCACAGTGGGCAAATTCCTGGCCCCCGTGATCCTCAAGATGAACTCTCCCCACAATGCGGTGCGCACCAAGGCAAGTAAAGGGCTCAAACCGTGCGACGCCGGGGGGTGTCTTTCCCCCTTCTCGCATAGTGACGCTGCAGAAATCGCTTAACCCGGTTGACTAATGCTCTTTGTGAATTCGAATTCTCCTCGGGTGCTCAGGTCGTGGAGGTGCTGACCCACATCAAGCGGCGACTCTCGTCGCGGGGACAAGTGCAGATCCCAGTGGAGGCCCTGCTGGACCAGTATGCCGCCGAGGACAGCAGCACGTTCCTCAAGAATTTCGCCATCATATTCATAGCCATGGGCTTTCCGCGTCTGCCGCTGGAGCAACAGGCCGGGCTGGCCAGCAAGGTGGTGGGCAGCGAGGACAAGCTGGAGAGCTACCAGGACAAGCTGTTCGCCCTGCTGCTGCCCATACTGTCAGATATGAAGATTCCCGATGATCCGGCACAGCGTTCGAAGCTCCTCAATCTGCAGGACAAGCCTGAGATCAATGCCAGCTTCCTCGCCCTGCTCCAGGATGTGTTGCTGCTGCCCTACGGCATCACCCAGGAGCAGGAAGTGCCGCCTGCCATGAGTATTTATAGTTTTAAGCGTATCGTTGCCTATAACTGGCGTGCCGAGGAGCTGGAGAAAGTCAAGAAGGGCATCGTACGCTTCCTGTGCGCCAGCGTCTTCACCGATGGCCAGGTCTTCGTGCCCCTGGTGGTGGCCTCGGCGGACACGCGTTTCAGCGTGGCCACACCAGCCATCGCCGAGCTGAGCAAGCTCTGCACCATGCTGGACTTTACTAGCCCAGCGATCACCGCTCCGCTGTACACCTTGTTTGTGGGCAACCAGAGCAAGGTGGCGGACCGCATGACGCGGCCCTGCTGTGCTCGTGTGCGCCAGAAGCTGCTGCAGTACCTCATCAAGTGCCGCGGCAAGAGCATCAATGTGACCAAGGGACTGCAGGTGATCTTTGACGGTCTCTTCGGGACAAACACCAACCAGAAGTGCAAGGTGTTGGCCCTGAATTTCGCGGAACTGCTGCTCAGAGAGTGAGTTCTATAATTCCCACTGGAAGACCTTGCATTACTTCCAAAACTCTCTTTCCAGTGGTCCCGCGAACATGGTCTCAAAGGTGTCGCGGGTCATCCTCACTGGCATTACCAAGATCATTGGCCGCGACTCCACCGAACCGAACGATGTCCAGAATGCGGCATATTCCGCCTTGGCGCAGCATGCTCGCAGCTTTCCGCAGGACGTTAGTCAGGATCTGAAGCTGGTCCTGGGTTACTTCAACAACCTGGCCAGCTGTGCTCCCGAACTGCACTCTTCCATACGCGAGGCCCTCGTCTCAATGGCTCCCGCCTTCGCCTGGAAGACCAAGGAGAAGAGCGATGCCATGGAGGTGGAGGAGAACGCCGATCCCTCGGCCATCAAACTGGATGGCCAGCAGCATCTGTTGTTGGCCATGCTGCTGGACAATGCCGAGTCCAAGATCCAGATTGTGCAGAATGTGACCAGTGTGTTCCTAACCAGCTGTTATCCCGAGTACTATGCCCCAGCCCGGTACCTGTTGCTGCTCATTGCGGGCGAGCGGTGAGTGCTCAGTTCTCCCCCGGGAGAGTCCACCTCCATTTAACTTGATTTCCCGCTTCCCCCAGCAATTCCCTGCGCGAGAACGTGACCACGTATCTGTATGGCACCTCCAAGAAGGACCATGTGAACTACAACCTGCTCTCCTCCATCGAGCAGGTCGAGAATCGCACCAACAGCGAGTCCATCAGTGACTTTAATCACCTGTCCCTGGAGCAGCGACGTGTGGTCCTGCCCAGCTTCCCTGTGATGATGGCACACGTCCACGACATGGCCAACAAGCGGCTGAAGAAGAGCAACACCTGCGTGGTGGTGGGTCGCACCAAGCTGCCCTACAGCCTGGAGGTGTACGAGGAGCTGCTTGACTATCTGCGCCTCTGCCTTTGGTACTCGGCCGGTGTGGTGTCCGCCCCCGGTGATGAGAAGTACACCCAGGAGCTGCGCAAGTACATCACCCAGCACTACGACGAGGAGGAGAACAATGCGCTGCATCAGTATGTGCAGTTTGTGCAGCGCAGCGTGGAGGCCAAGAGAAGTGGGTGGTGGTGGGGAGTGGGGAGTGAGTAAAGGAATGAGAAGTAATTGCCTTGTGTCTTCTTCCCAGGTGACTCCAATCTTGTCTGCCTGTACGATCTGCTAACTGCCGCTCCGGAACTGTTTGCCGCCAAGCAGCTGCATCTGCTTGAGCCTCTGGGCAACACCCTGAAGGACGTATCCGAGTCCATGCGCATCAATGTGGCTCAGGTCTATGCCATTCTCTGGGCCTACGGCCTGTCCGATGACAAGTTCGACGAGGAGGTGGGCGAGTGCCTGCAGAATCTCGCGCAAAAGACATTGGAGCACAAGCATGGCTGGCTCCTGGTGCTGGGACACACCTTTAATCGCAAGATAGCCATGCTCAGGCAGGAGAAGAAAGCCAAAGACTATGCCAGTTGGCCGCAATTTGTGAATGCAGTGAAGATTATCTGTGAGTTAAGGTCTTTACCATGTCCAGGACTCCTTTTTTATGCCCGTTACCTACTCCCTTAGCCAAAACCCTCTGCGAATCCCAGTGGCTGCTCGTGTCGGCCGCCGTAAAATGCGTCTCCATGATCGGCAAGGCTGTGGAGATACCCAATGTCAAGGTGGAGATCCAAGTGCCCACCACCGATGCCGATGACGACGAGGAGATGACCGAATACACCAGCATTGATTCCTCCACCAAGCTGGTGATCTTTGGCGTGGTCTTCCAGCTGCTGCGCAGCTCGTCGGCGCGTCAAAAGATACGCGAGGAGTCGGCCCGGTGTCTGGGCTACTTGGCCATTGGCGATGGCGAGCACTTCACCAAGCGCAATCTCGAGAAGTTCCTCAGCCTGGCCAAGGTTCAGAAGGATGCGGCGTTGAATATAGCCATCTCCGAGGCCATTGTCAACACCCTGTGCGGATATGATGTGAACAAGGGACAGCCGGAGGAGCAGTTTGTCAATGTCCACTGCAGAGATGCTGACTTTGAGGAGTTCCTTAACTCACTGATTCGCCTGGTCACCGAACCCAATCCGAACTCACGCCAGGCCATTTCCGTGTGGCTGCTGGCCGTGGTGAAGCACTGCAGCAAGCGTCCCGCCGTGTTGGCCAAGAAGGAGCTTCTGCAGTTCGCCTTCACCGAGCTGCTTTCCGATGATAGCGGTGGGTTTCCAGCTACTCCTAGGCATTGCTTTTTTTATTTAACACATTTTCCTCATCTTTCTCCTTCAGAATTCGTGCAGGATGTGGCCTCACGTGGTCTGGGTCTGGTCTACACCCTGTCCGACTCCAGCAGCCAAAGCGATCTGGCCAACTCCCTGCTGGATCAGCTCATTGGCGGCAAACGCAAGGTGAACCAGGTCACTGGCGACACTGAAATCTTTGCCGAGGGCATGCTGGGCAAGACGCCCACCGGCGGCAATATCACCACCTACAAGGAGCTGTGCTCCCTCGCCTCGGATCTCAACCAGCCGGACATGATCTATCAGTTCATGCAGCTGGCCAATCACAATGCCACCTGGACCAGCAAGCTGGGAGCGGCCTTCGGACTGAAAACCCTTTCCGCCGAGTCGCGCCAGAAGATGCAGCCGTATCTGGGCAAGATCATACCGCGCCTCTATCGCTACAAGTACGATCCCACGCCCAAGATCCAGAATTCGATGATCTCCATTTGGGACACCATTGTGAGCGACTCGAAGGAGGTGACGGAGCGCTACTACTGGGAGATTCTGCGTGAGCTGCTGGACAATCTCACGTGCAAGGAGTGGCGAGTGCGTATCGCGTGCTGTCTGGCGGTCAGGGATCTCCTGAAGCGTTCCAACGGCCTCAAGCTGCGCTCGGAGGAAATTGGGCGGCGGCTGGCCGCTTCCGATGCCATGGAAGTGGACGAGGTGCCCGAGCCGGAGCTGAAGGAGCTGTGGTTCCAGCTCTTCCGCGTGATGGACGACATCCACGAGGGCACCAGGGTGGCGGCACATGGCACTGCTTCGTTTCTGGGCAAGCTGTGCGTCATTGCCTCCTCCTCGGATCACGGCAAGTCGGGCACGGCGGTGGCCACGTCCGTTCTGCCGTATCTCCTGGAGACCGGAGTGGGCCACAAGGTGGCGGAGATCCGCAAGGTAAGCATCAAGACCATTTCCGACATGATTGACTCGTCGGGCGCCCTGATCGCCCCCCATCTGGTCACCCTGATTCCCTGCCTGCTGCGAGCCACCGGCGAGTTGGAGAACACCAAGCTGTCGTACGTGTCCACCCGCCTGGGGGCCGACAACGAGGCCCAGGAGGCCGTAGACACGCTCCGAGCGGAGGCTGCCAAATCGCACCACACCATGGAGACCATTGGCAAGTGCGTGCGCTACGTCGATTATCCCGTGCTGGAGAAGATGACGCCCGAAGTGCTGGAGCTGATGCGGTCCAGTGTGAATCTGGGCACCAAGATCGGCTGCGCCCACTTCGTGTGCCTGATCAGCATTCGGCTGGGCAAGGAGATGACACCGGTGGTGGGCAAGTACATACGCGCCTGCTTCGTGGGCATCAAGGATCGCAACGCCACGGTGCGCAAGTACAACGCCAGTGCCATTGGCCACCTCCTGGGCCTGGCCAAGGAGCAGTCGATCAAGAGCCTGTTCGCCAAGCTGGACGAACTGTATGCGGAGCAGCCGGGCAATCGTTCCATCGCCTTGACCATTCAGTCCATCAACAAGCGCCACCACGAGCTGCTCAAGGACTACATGGACAGCATGCTGCCGCTGATCTTCTTCGCCATGCACGAGGAGGCCAACGAGGAGACGAAGGCCAATGTGGAGCTGTGGAAGGATCTGTGGACCGATGTCAGCCCGGGGGATGCGGGCATTCGCCTGAATCTGAACGTGATCATACCCAAGCTGGAGACCTCGCTCACCGACGCCAGTTGGTCGCGCAAGGCGCAGGCGGCCAATGCCATCCAGACGATAGCCACTCGCCTGAGCAGCACCCTGGAGGAAGCCGACCGGGTGCGCCTCATCAAGCTCCTGCTGACGGGGCTGCAGGGCCGCACCTTCGAGGGCAAGGAGCGCCTGCTGCAAGCCCTGGCTGGGCTCTGCAAGGGACTGAATCGCAGCCACGACATCTGCCCCAGCATCATCGATGCCGCCATGCGGGAGGCGCGGAAACGAGAGCCCATCTATCGCACCAATGCCCTGGCCTCCTTGGGCAACATCCTCGATCAGCTGGAGGCGGATCGCTTCGAGGAGGTGTACGACATGAGCTGGAACCTGCTGGAGAAGAAGGAGCTGCGCAAGGAGTCCGACGACGAGGACGAGCCCAGCACCAGCAAGGACCTAACCGCCGACGAGCGCAATAAGCGGGCTCAAACGCTCAACCGACTGAAGGAGGTGGTCTGGGAGACGCTGGGCAAGTCCTGGCCGCGTCACTCCATCGAAACCCAGCACCGCTACCAGCTTTTCTTCGCGGAGAACTGCACCAGCATCCTCGCAGAGAGCACGCGCCCCGTGCAGGTCAGCCTGCTGGCCGCCCTCACTAAGTATATCGAGCGACTGCATGTGTTCGATGAGTCCGCCCAGTTGCCCGATCTGTCGCAGATCAACCAGGAGAAGAAGATCAAGACGGAGGCGCCGGCACCACAGACCCGCGAGGCCATTGTCGAGAAGATCTGCTCGGATGTCCTGGCAGCCGTAGCCCTTGCTTCCGGCGTCCCGCACACGGGTCTCAAGAAGGAAGCCCTCAACATTGTCCTCATGCTGATCAAGCGCCTGAGCGGCGCCCAGAACCCGCAGCCGCTGAACCTAATCAAGCAGGGCTTTGAGGTGAGTCTCGAGAAGTTCCAACGTGATTCCGCTCCAGAAATCCGCTGCCGCATCAAAGACATCGAAGAGAAGCTGGGCAGGTTGAATTCGGGCACCTAGAGGTCGCTGTGATGGAAGGATTCCCTGATCTGGGTGGATTACTTAAAGGGGTTAATTCTGGGAATGAAACATCGCAACTTTGGCTGAAATAAATTTGTATTTTTTAAACGAAATCATCTGAGGAACCATTTATAAATTAAACTACAACTATACTAACTAAATATGATTAACAACGAGTTAGAATACTGTGTTTAATTAGGAATCCTGGTGTGTCACAGCCCAAAGGTGCCCTCTAATACTGGGTTTTAGGATATAGATTCGCTGCAGAAGCGTAAATATATCTCCTCCCGCGACTCAAGCATGAAGCTTTTGGGATTGAAGCGTATTTCCGGCACTGTCCGCTCGCAGACCTCCACACGATAGAGTTTTAGGATGTGGGCGAGACCTAGCTTCAGCTGAAGGAGACCCAGACGACTGCCTATGCAGCCGTGCGGGCCAGCTCCAAAGGGTATGTAGGTCATGGGCACAATACTAGCCAGTCGCTCGGGTGCAAACCTCTCGGGATCAAAGCGGCCAGGATCGGGCCAGTACTGAAAGGTAAAGAGTGGTGAGGGATTCATCTGGAGTAAGTTATCCTACCTTTTCATCGCGCTGCAGGCCTAGTATGGAGATATAAGCTGGCATTCCGGGAGGAATCACAAAGTCCACATGCGGCTGCAGGGAGAATCCTTTGGGCTCTGGGCTTGTGCACTCTCTGTTGATGAATGCGGCCGCTGGATACAGACGCAAGGCTTCCAGGCAAACCATTTTCAGGTAAGGCAAGGCAGCCAAGGTATCATAGCCCAGGGAGGCATATCCACTGGCACGGAAAGCGTCCCTCAATTCCTGACGCAGACGCTCTTGGGTGTCCGGTGCCCTGGCCAGCTCGTAGAGAGTGAAACCCATAAGGGCTGAGGAGGTCTCGAAGCCGGCAAGGAGGATGATGCCCGCTTGGGAGGCAATAAAGTCGGGATGCTGGGAGTAGTGGTTAGAGGAGCGAGCAAGCTGGAAGAGCTGCAGCTGATTGATAAGATCCCCCTTCTTGGGTTCCTCATGCTCCTTGACCAAGTTCCTCATAAACTGTGCATAATCCTCGCTAAAAACCTTGGCTCCTACCAGCTTAGTCCACTTTGGCAGAAAGAATACGCTCATAAAGTCCAGCACCTTTCTCGGATTGGTTTTGAATAGCTCCTTGGTGGTCTTCAGTAGCTCGGATCGTCCTTGGCGTAATCCACCCACATCCAGGCTATAGAACAGATTTCCCGTCACATCGGTGGTATACAGCTGGCACATTCTGCTCAACGGAAGCACGCGGTCTGGCCAATCCCTTAGCTTTCTCTTTAGATAGTTTTCCAGGTCGTGGACTACGCTCAGCATCTGTGGATACATCACCTCCCGCAGGCGACCACTGGTAAAGAGCTGCGACATACACTGCCTGCTCTCCTTCCAGTTGTGGTACTTGGCCAGGGGCAGCGTTAGACTTCCCATGGGATCTCCAGCGTCCGCCGCTTCATAGC
The DNA here is from genome assembly GCA_018874675.1 of Drosophila baimaii. Taxonomy (NCBI): domain Eukaryota; kingdom Metazoa; phylum Arthropoda; class Insecta; order Diptera; family Drosophilidae; genus Drosophila; species Drosophila baimaii. The sequence continues at coordinate 18,304 of JAEIIU010044043.1, forward strand.
GATTGAGGAAGCTATTGAAATGCTTGATCAGCACCAGACGGATTAGCTCTGGATCTTTTATCATAAGCGCCGGGGTTTGGAGAACAAAGAAGCCCAGTACCTTGGCCTGCCGGCAGCGCGGATCGGCGTAGATATTCTTAAAGAGATCCCCAAACGAAATGCGGAGAAACAAAAGCTGGCCGAGGTGACCCAGTGGCGACCAGGTGGAAACAGGCAGATAGGGTATGCCACGTCCCTTGAAGTAGGTGTACTTGTGCCTCAGCCAGACATGGAGAGTCAGCATGGTGAGTAGCAGAAGCCAGAGAATCAACATGGTTTCTGGTTAAGTATAAAGAATGTTAAGAATTAGAAAGTAAAGTTAAAGATTTATTATAAAATATCTTTCGTTAAGTCCTAAATATATTATTAAATTATATATTAATGATCACAAAATAACCCTAAATACTTTCCAACGAAATCCATTATCTCATTTCTAGGAAAATATTTGATTTAGAAAGGCAAACGTAATATTTATGAAACCCCTCTCTATATTTATAAAGAAAATAACCTCGTTCATGGACACCCAAAATAAACAAAACAAACATTTAAATATCTTACAATGAAAGCCAACTTAGCATCACAAAAGAGCCCAGCCCATTCACATGGGATTCATTCATAGAAAACGAGAAGGATCATCTCGATGAACCCTCTATAAGAGTAGCCGCCACTCCGGGAGCTCCGCCAGTAGAGAACGGGATTTCGTGGCGCAAACATGGCTCTGTTATGGCTTATCCTTTTAGTAATCCTTGTTTGCTGCCTCCTGCACAGGCATTACTCCTTCTGGCAGCGCCTGGGAATACCCGAGATCAAGCCCAAATGGATAGTGGGCAACCTGATGGGACTGCTCAACATGCAGAAGAGTCCCGCCGAGTTCATATCCCATCTGTATAACCATCCGGCGGCGGAAAACGAACCCTTTGTGGGCATCCATGTGTTCCACAAGCCTGCCCTGTTGCTGCGAGATCCGGAACTGGTTAAGAACATCCTCGTCAAGGATTTCGGGAAGTTCTGCAATCGTTACTCGAATTCGGATCACAAGGGTGATCCCCTGGGATCAAAGAACATCTTCTTCCTTAAGAACCCCGCCTGGAAGGAGGTGCGCTTGAAGCTATCGCCGTTTTTCACGGGCAACCGTCTGAGAAACATGTTGCCCCTGATCGAGGAGGTGGGCGCCAGCCTGGATGCCCATCTCCGCCAGCAGCCGCTGCACAACGAACGGATGCGCTGCTTCGATCTGGAGGCCAAGGAGCTGTGTGCCCTCTTCACCACGGATGTGATTGCCACCGTGGCCTACGGAGTGCGGGCCAACAGTTTCAAGGATCCGAATGGCGAGTTCCGGCGGCATGGACGCTCGGTGTTCCAGTTCACCCTGCTCAGGGCCGCGGAGTTCACCATGGTCTTCTTCCTTCCCCATCTGATTCCTTTCTTTGGCTTCAAGGTGGTGCCCGCTGAGGCCACGCGATTCCTGCGCAAGACCATCAACTACGTGTTGGAGGAGCGTGAGAAATCTGGCAAGTCGCGCAACGACCTCATCGACATCCTCATCGAATTCCGCCGGAGCACGCAGCAGGCCAAGGCTTCGGGTATCAAGGATCAGTTCGTGTTCGAAGGCGATGTGCTGGTAGCCCAGGCGGTGCTATTCTTCACCGCTGGCTTTGAGTCCTCCTCCTCCACCATGGCCTTTGCCATGTATGAGTTGGCCAAGAATGCGGATGTGCAGCAGCGACTGCGAGACGAAATCAAGGACGCTCTGGTGGAGAGCGGTGGCCAGGTGACGCTGCCAATGATCGAGTCACTGGTGTACATGCAGATGATCCTGCTCGAAGTGCTGCGCATGTATCCACCGCTGCCGTTCTTGGATCGCGAGTGCACCTCCGATGAGGCCTATCCACTGGCTCCCTTCAACAACCTGCGGGTGCCCAAAGGCATGCCTGTCTACATTCCTTGCTATGCCATACACATGGATCCCCAGGTGAGGGTTACTCTCCATTTAATAATAAAATCCCAGGGCTAAAGTCTCCTCTTTCTGAACAGTTCTATCCCCAGCCCAGGAAATTCCAGCCGGAGCGTTTCTCCGCTGAAAATAGGAAGAGCCGTAGACCCTACACCTACATGCCCTTTGGCCTGGGCCCGCATGGCTGCATCGGCGAACGTTTCGGCCTGCTCCAGACGAAGGTGGGCCTGGTGAACATACTCCGCAACCACCTGATAACCACATCGGAACGCACCCAGCGTCGCATGCAGCTAGATCCCAAGGCTATAATTACCCAAGCCAAAGGTGGCATTCATCTGCGACTGGTACGTGATCCTTTGGGTGTCTAAACCAAGGAGAGGAAACTTACCTGTTTCTGGGGAGTTCAAAAGGAAGGAGTATGGAATATTTTGGGAGCAATACAGTCAACAACCGAACGAGTACTAAGCCGGGGAGTCGCGTGTTTTGGCATTAAAAATTAAATCAGTGTCGCGCATATTGGAGGGCAATTTGATTGACGAGTGGCGTGCTGCTGACTTGGGAGACCAATCACTCACATATATATAGATATATCTAGCTATCTGTGCATATTCATAGGCCTTATTTATTCCCCAGATCGCTTATAGTATCTTTTGCATCATCTTGGACACGTTTAAAAACGCATTTGCATGTGCGGAACGTATTAGATGTAGATTACATTTATTTATTGGTGGCGCAATTCCATAGACTCTCCTCGGAGAGCTCAATAGATTAAATGTAATTTGATAATTCTTTTGTTTATTATTTACCGCCGCTTCTGGCGCGGATTATTGTGTAATTGGTAAGCCGCCGACATAGGCACACATAGGCGGCGATTACCTCGTCACCCGCTGTCAGTCACTGGCACTCACTATCAGCGTTTTATATTAGACTAGAGTTCACAGTTCAAAAGCCTCACTGCACCCGCGATGCACTCTCCTCGTAGAGGCGATCGTTGACAACCTCCAGGTTGATGCCACTCTCGGCCTGCAGCACAAAGCCCTTGGGATCGAACCGCATCTCCTTCATGGTCTCGGCGCAATTCCTCACCGTGTGATTCTTGAGCAGGTGCACCAGACCCAGCTTGGTCTGCAGCAGGCCTATCCGACTGCCGATGCAGTTGTGGGGACCCGTCCCGAAAGGCTGATAGGCCATGGCCACAATGGATTTGCGGTTTTCGGGCGAGAAGCGCTCCGGATCGAACTTGCTGGGATTGGTCCAGTACTATGGGATCAAAGGAGAGTCAGAGGGGGTTCCTAGTTCATTGAATAAATATAGTAAATACCTTCGGATCATGATGGAGGCCATAGACTGGTATGAAAACAGCGGTGCCGTTCTCGTATGTAAAATCGTAGAAAGGCTTCAGCGACAGATCCGGCTCACCCTCGATGCTGTTGTACTCTCGATCTAGGAAAGGCAGCACCGGGTACATGCGCAGCACCTCATCCACCACCATGGACAGATACTCCAGCGACTGAATCTTTTCGTAGGTCAAAGTACCGCCGCCCTCCACCAGAGCTTCGTTGATCTCACGGCGCAGGCGTTCCTGCATCTCCGGATGCTTGGCCAACTCGTAAAGGGCAAAGGACATGGTCGAGGAGGAAGTCTCGAAGCCAGCGGTAAAGAAGACACCCGCCTGGGCCACCAGGAAGTCATTGTTCCGGGCATAATGTGGCTTTGACGGCTCCTCGGCCGCCTCCTTTCGCAGACCCACCAAAACATCAATCAGGTCGTTGCGGATGAAGCCAGTGCGTTCCCTCTCCGCCATCACATGGCCGATGGTGGTCCGCATGAAGTGAGCAAACTCCTGCGTGAAGAACTGGATGCGCAGCAAGGACACCAGCTTGGGCAGGAAGAAGGCCACAAAGAAGTCCTTGGCCCGGGGTATGGTGAAGGTGAATAGCTTGCGTCCATGGTTACGGAACTCGGCATTGGGATTCTCCAGGCTATTGGCCCGTATACCAAAGGCGATAGTGGCGATGCTGTCCGTTGAGAACTGGGAGCAGATCTCCTTGATCTCGGTAATGAATTTGCCGGAACTCTTCTCCCCATGTCTCTTGAGAGTGACCTCCAGATCTTTGCCAATCTTTAGGAAAAATAATAGTTGTTCATTAGGAGTCCTTCTAAGGCTTAAAAAAGGGGTTTTTCTGGAAACTTTAAGCTATGTATTACCTCTTGCATCAGACTGTACATCTGCTTGACCTTGCCGCTGGTGAAGACAGGCGTAAGCTTGGTGCGGATATCCTTCCAATGGGTATCCCTCACAAAGAAGAGGTTATTATAGCCTAAAGGATCTCCATGAGGATCGCAGCGGGCGTTGCGATTGTGGAACCGATTAAAGTCCTTGATCAGTACGGATTTAATCAACTCGGGATCGCGAATAATCAGACCAGGCCTGTTGAGGGCATAAATTCCCACCACAGCTTCGTCCTTCACCCGAGGATCGTTATACAGCTCCGACAGATACAAGCCGAACGAGTTCTCCAGCTTAAAGACCGCCTTAGTGTTTCCAATAATGGGAGTGGGCGGGATGTAGGGCAATCCCTTGCGCTGCCAGTAGGTGTGATTGCGCTGGAACCACACATACACCGCCACCAGGGCAGCGATCACCAGAAAAAGGGCTTCTGTTAACGCCATCTTTGAGTTTGTTATTCTTGTTATTCCTGAAACCAGTAATCAGCCTCTAAATTAGTTAATAGATTGATATTGACTAGGACAGGTCAGTCCCCCAGTTACTAATCTAATCTTAAGTAATATCAAGTGGTCAAGTAGAGGACTCCAGGTGTTTTTCCAGACATTATAACTAACTGATAATTATTAATTGAATACGAGCTGAGGCCTCTAACTGTCAGTAAACAGTTTGTTATCTCACAACTAACTTAAGTGCCGTAAAAAAAAAGTAATCATCAAAGCAGCACAGATTATTGCAATGCTGATAGAGGGTCTTAACCCCAGGGATTTGAGGCACACTTTCCGGCATTTTGTACATCCCATGTCGTGGTAATCCCATTAAAGATTTACTATGCGGCTAAGGTAAGAAAAATAGATAACACTACTCACAAAAAAACAATTTTTACAATTGGATTAGGATTTGGATAACAAATTAAGTAATTAAAAACTTTTTTGGACATTAAAGTATAATTTACTAATATCAAAACAAAGGTTTTCCATGTTTCAAAAACCTTTCAAGGACTTCAAACCCCGTGATCAATATATTCTTCACTGTATACTCTGAGTTAATATTGTCTCACACCTTATTTGCAACTGACCTTATTGGTAACTTGTTTTTCCAGCCTCAAGTTCAAGGAAATGTGTTCGATTTCAGAGCTCCCGAACACACACACGACCGACAATTAATGCTCTTCGCAGCGAATTCAAAGCAAATTGAAAATGTGTTAGCGTATTTATACTTCTCAGGAGGTTCTGAGATTGCGTTTTCAAGTGCTAAAAACTCACCTGTGTATGGTGAATAAAAAATCTCTCAACAAAAACAAACAAAACGTACTAACCTACGGCAAAAAACCAAGTATAATTGCAAGTCAGAGTTATTTTCACATTTTAGTGCTGCCAATAAATAGAGAAAGGATAAGAAATAATAAGGGAGAGCCAAAGAATTGAGAATTTAACAATTAATCAGCAACTTTACTGTGTTCTCTTTAGAAACTTTATACTCTTTGCTTAATATAAAGCTTATTTAAAGTTTAACAAACAAAAGCAATTAATTATTCCATATCAAATATATTGCATGCTTATTATAAATTTTCTATTATGCGAAACGTGCTTTTAATGCCTCTTCATGGTCAGTGTCAAGATCGATTATGCCTCAGAGTGGCTTTATGGAAACGATGGCATAGTGTCTGGGTGATATGACGGGATCAAACAAATCGATTAAGTAGCTACGCTCGTAGCCCAGTTCCTTCAGATAGAGCAGGCGATCCAATAGTATCAGACTCTCCAGCACCGGAGCAAAGGACATGCGCAACAGATAGAACAGGTCCAAATAATGCTTAGCCAGAGCATATTGCTCAAGAATCTCCAGCAGTTCAGCCTCTCCGATGGCTGCCAGCCAAGGTGCATCCAATTTTGAGGCACATTTCCGTATGTAGTCCGGGAAATCCACGAATTTACGCACCTTGCCCACTTGCAATTCGTTCTTGGAATGCGGAGCATGGCGGCAAACTAGGATCTCCAATAGAGCTCGATAGTATAGAGTTATGTTTGGCAACTCCTTGACATCCAGCGTTCGCTCAATGGACTGAGCCGCCAGCATCCTGGCATTGCGACCCATACGGACTTGTTGCTCCTGCAGGTACCGACTCAATGGAAAGCCAAAATCCGTTTGCATATCCATCAGGGCCTTGTTGCCGAAAAACTCCTGCTTGGAGAAGCGTTCCCTCAGCAGGTGATAGCAGCAGCCAATGTTACAGAGTATCCGGCAGTCTGATTGGGCGTGGAAGACCTGCAGGCATGTAGACGCCAGATTTCCGCAGGTGTGGAGTCCCGTCAGGCATATGTTGTTGCTGGGCTTGCCTTTTTGTGCTAACTGGGGAAAGTGCTCGGCCAGCAACTCGCCAAAATTCAGTTCGGTCGTTATAAATCTGGCTGTGGTCTTGTAGTTCTCCAAGGAAGGTGCAGTCTTTGAGGCATCTCGGGTGGGCGACCTTTTGCCACGCCTCTTGGGCGTGATGCCCTGACTCTGCAGCTCGGCCCGTTCAGTGAGGCCATTCCAAGCGCGCTAAAATAAAATAAATATTTCTTTTAAAAATAAAATTGAAATTAAACTGACTTTGCCGAGTTATCCAACACTGATTTGCCAGCATTTGTTGGCGATAACCGATAAATCTCTACTAAGGTGTATTCCCATCCCTAGCACGCTTCTTCTTCCTCGACAACGCGAAAAACGTTTTGCCGGCGTTTTTCCGCATAATTTTCCTGTTTTCCTCCATAAAACCGACGAAAATCACACAAACACCATGTCGGCTGGCATGCCCATCAACCCCAAGCCCTTCCTGAACGGCCTAACGGGAAAACCGGTGCTAGTGAAGCTGAAGTGGGGCCAGGAGTACAAGGGTTTCCTGGTCTCCGTCGATGGCTACATGAACATGCAGCTGGCCAACACGGAGGAGGTGATCGAGGGCTCTGTCACCGGCAACCTGGGCGAGGTGCTCATCCGCTGCAACAATGTGCTGTACATCAAGGGCATGGAGGACGACGACGAGGAGGGCGAGATGCGCGACTAGCAAGGAGAAGCGCTTCCGCTGAGGAAGCCACTTAACTTAAGTCTATGAAATTAATGGAAATAAAACTAATTTTATTTTGTAGTCGAAAGTGTACCTGCAGTTTCCGATTCCTGCTCAGAGCGTTCTCTGTGTTGGCAGCATTGGCGTCGATGCCGAGCACTCGGTGGCCATACTGGAGCGCCAGGCGGGACGAGAGATAGCCCTTGCCATCGCCCGCATCCACAATGCAGCAATCCTGGCTGACATTCTTCACGAGATGATCCACCAAAGCAGCTGTTAGCTCCACCTGGTCGAGGAGATTCGGGATCAAGATAAAGTTGGCTTTTCTATGACCTGTGGAGTTCTCCCTACCTCATGGCACTTTTTGGCGCTCATAAACTCGCGAATGCTCAGCTGAGCAGCGTTCTCCTGCCCCTCAATAAGCTCCTCCACAGTGGTCAACAGCTCTGGATGGAGCGACAAGCGTTCCTGCTCGCCCTGGGCCAGAAAGCTCTTCCACTCGGGGAATGCGCTTGTTGATTCCCTACCTTGCCAAAAGAGATGCTCAATAGCCAGGTCCACATCTTCCTTCCCTGCAATCTCCTTCCTCAAACCCTCGGGAAGAAACTTCTCCCAATGCTGGTCCGTCAAGTAGTTCACCATGTGGCAGTTCACAAAGTCCCAGTGGGGATGGAGGAAGGCCAGCAAGCCGTCAATCCGCTTCTGCAACTGTGCCACTCCCACCGCCTTGGCCATTCTGCTAAAAACTGTAATCCTTGCGTTCCGAGGCGTTGGGCTCAGGCGAAGCTGTTCCTGCGCTTCTCTTGGATCCCAACAAAGCACGAAGACGTCGCTGGGAGTTTCGAATATTTTCCACGGCTCCCACAATGTCCGCCTCCGGGTCGTTAGTGCGGGGAAACTGCTCGATGAGCGTGCGCAGCTGCTCCAGGCTGCGACGTACCTTGTCCGTGTGCTTCAGCTGCTGCTGGGCCACCACCTGGCCCAGGATCCTGCCCAGCTCCTCGCCCAATTGAACACCCTGGGCGTAGCCCAATTTGTAGCCCTCCTCGTTGCCCTGCTCCTGGCCGTCGGTCAATCCCTCCTCGTAGCCCAGGCGGGCCTGTTTCTCCTCGGTGAGCACTATATCGTCAAATAGATCGTTTATATCCCGCGATGGAGATGTCATCGTCTGAGCTCAGTGACTTGGAGTCTACTTTTTTGTTTGTTAATTTAGTTAATTAATGAATTAAGTTAATATTAAATTGGGTTTTGATTTTAGCCGAAATGTGTTTCCACTTTGGGTGTTTTGCAACACTGAAACCGCGTAAGGGGTACTCGTGCATTTTATTTAAACCCAATTTAAAGTTTAATAGGGGGACTTCCTTAACGTATCAAACACAAAATTCAAAAATAAAACTTGTGTATTTTTCAGTTGCTAATTTTATTCAACTGTGTTTACCTTTTGCTAATTTGGCATGCTCGCTTCGGCACAGAATTTGGAATTCCTTCTAGAGATTAGTTTAATTTAAGCTAGTGTGAAGCCAGTGCTTAAAGCCAGCCAAAGGCACAATAACCGGTGCTAAAGCTAAGTGGGGAGATTCCCGCCGCATCCACTAGTTCCACACTTCGTCGTCCTCATCGGAGCGCGCCTCATCGCTGCTGTGGGATCCCCCGCGGGCCTGCACGGACGGCGGAATCACACGCGACAGCTGCTGCATCAGGGAATTTCCGCCGACGGAGGCGGCGGCGGCTTCTCCCGGATTCTGACTGCCAGAGATTCCCTTGCGTCGCAGCATCAGCTTGTTGTGCAGATCCGCCATCAGATCCCCCGATGCAGAGGCAGTGGCGCCCGCCTTGGACCTTGTGTTATCCACCACGTCGAGCGGTGCAGCCGCCTGCGATCGCAGTCGCCCTCCGGATGCGCCTCCAGCATTCCGTATGGCAGCCATGAGCTCCGATCTGGGATCCACAGTTTGGGGAGGAGGTGGGGGCATTCGCAGGGGCGTGGAAGTGGAGGGAGAGAGCGGCTTTACAGGTCCTTTGGTGGAAAAAGGTGGAGGCGACGGTGAAGCTGGAGGCGGAGGAGGTGGCGGTGGCGGTGGAGGTGGTGGCGGCGGTGGTGGCAAGGCAGTAGGTGATTGGCGATACTGTCCCGGTCGATTCTTGAGGCCTGGAATGTGGGTCTGGGCCGCAATGGCCTGCACCGTGATCTCCTGCTCTTCCAGTCCCAAGTCGGGCAGCTCCGGCAGGTCAGGGAGGTCCCCATACTGGTACGACGGCGCAATGGGAATCTGCTCCTCAACCGGCTCGTACTGCAGATCGTTGGCTATTCCAGGGAGATCGGGCAGATCCAGTGGCACATCGATGGCCGGTGCAGCCAGGGCAGCAGGATTGTAGCGCAGATCGCCGGCAGGAGTGGCCAGCTTGGTGGCGCCATGGGCCAGCGAGTGGGGAGCCGGAGCGAGCAGCTCCTGACCAGTGCTTTTCAAGGGCTGACTGACGGCACGTCGAGCACTTTGCGGCGGCAGTGATCGCTTCCAGGCATTTAGGTCCTCGCCATAGGCGAACTCATTGGTGTTGAAGCGCATAAGCGCGGGCACGGAGTGAACTCCGGCCACGGGCAGGGCTCCCAGGCCGGAAGTGCGATTAGTCATCTTTCGCTCGGTCACCAGCGACGACTCGTGCTCCCGGTCGCCCCGCACATGGAAGAACACCGCCTCCTCATCGGGATCTTGGTTACTGCAGCCGCTGCTTCGCGGCTCCGGACGTGGCTGCGGCAGCTCCTCCATTAGCTTATTCGCCACCTGTGGGAAGGTGGCCGGCAGGGGCGCCAGGATGTCGCCGGCCGGGAATCGTGCTGGGGCAAAGATCTGGATGGCCCTCTTGGAGCCCACGAGCGCATCGATTTTCGCCTGGGCCCGCTTCACACGACTGTTTATGTCCTCAACCTTTGATCCATTCCTTGCCAAGCGAGCATCGATCCGCTCGAAAATAGAGTTTATGGTTTTGTGTAGACAGTCCAGGGACTGGGCTGCTTTGATGATTGTCTCCTCGTGGTGCAGATCGGTTGGAATTATGGACACCTGGTAGGCGCTGCGCAGGTAGGCTCCTTCGTCCATATTTTTGTTGGCAAAATAAAAAAATAAAAAATACTTCTGCGCCCCGAGTGTGACCGTGCGGCGATGACACTGAATTACTTCCGACATTTAAACGGTGCTTAATTAGTGTTTTCATTTCATCAATTGTTTAAATTATTTTCTATAAAGAATTAGCAGATAAGGATAGGTTAAGAAAATATAATAGAGATATTATTTAGCTTATAATCGTAGGAAAAAGGTTAAGTAAAAGCAAGTTTTGCAGGATTTGATTTGACCCGACAGTGTGGCCAGCCTAAAGTTCACAAACCGCCGAAGGAAATTCTGAACAAAAAAGCTTTGTTGTTTATTTTGTTTTTAGCTTCCACAAAGAATGGACGAATTCGACGATGATTCCTTCAACGATGTCTTGGGCTATATGGAAATGCCCACGTCTCCAAAGCAACCCAAAATCCAACAGCTGCCGGCGGCGACAGCCAGCACCACTAATCCGAGCTCATCTGCAGCTCCTGCCGCCAAGCCGGCTTCAAATCCTCACAGCGTCCTCGTACACAGCAAGCAGCGTGGAAATCCCATTCTGAAATCCATTCTCAATGTCCCGCTGGAGTTCCGGGATGACATTATACCCGACTACGTGGTGGGACGCACCTCCTGCGTCCTGTATTTGTCCCTGAAGTACCACAATCTCAATCCGGATTACATTTGCCAGCGGCTCAAGGCTCTGGGCAAGATGTACGAGTTGCGAGTGCTGCTGGTGCAGGTGGACACTCCGGAGCCGCACAATGCCCTCAAGAGCTTGACCAGGATCTCACTGCTGGCGGATCTCACCATGATGTTGGCCTGGAATGCCGAGGAGGCAGGGAAAATCATAGAGACCTACAAGCAGTTTGAGAAACGGCCGCCAGATCTGATCATGGAGCGTGTGGACTCGAATCCGCATCAGAAGGTAATGACGATGAAGCACCAACAACTGGTAATTGTGGAACTAAAGCTTCCGTTTCAGCTAGTGGCTGCTCTGACCAACATCAAGCCCGTGAATAAGACGGATGCCGTCACCCTGCTGCAAACCTTTGGCAATCTGGGGAATATAGTCACCGCCAGCGAGGAGCGGCTCTCCCAGGTGATGGGCCTGGGTCCGCGGAAGGCCAAGAGACTGTACAAAACCCTGCAGGAGCCGTTTCTCAGCATTTGAATACTTTTATTTCTAAGCAAGAAACTGTACAAAAAATCAAACTCCATTATTGTTTAACACCTTAAAAAATATAACACCACACATATTGATCCGCTAGCTACTCGTTCACCTTCCAGATCTTGATGGTGCCGTCGTCGCTGCAGGAGATTAGCTGCCCGGCCACCGCTGGATTCCACTTCACCGAATTCACGTCCTGCTCGTGGGCGCCCTCCTCTGCGGTTAGCTGCTCGAACGTTGGCTCATCCGGCTTGGAGTCGCTGCTCTCCTTGAATATCCGTATGCCATCGTCGCCGCAAGCGGTGGCAATCAGACCCGTCAGCTTGCACCAGGACACATCGTAGACGGCACGCGAATGCTCGCCGGAGAGCGTGCAGACGCACTTCCACACCGTCTGCTTGTCGGGCGTGGCCACGCCGGCCTCGTTGCCCGGATGATAGGCCCGCCAGATCTTCAGCGTGGTGTCATCGCTGCATGAAACCAGACGCTCACCGTCGGCATCGAAGTCAATGCCCCAGACGGTGCTCGTGTGGGAGGATAGCGTCGCCGTGCAGTCCCAATCGCTGTCCAGCACACTCTCGGCGAACATCTTGATGGTGTTGTCGTACGAGGCGGAGGCCAGGATCTCCTTGGTCGGGTGCCACACCACACGCTTTACGTCCTGTGTGTGTGGATTCAGGACGGCGGCGCACTCGAACTCATCGTCGCCGGCCACCTCCCAGATCCACACGGACTTGTCGCGCGAACAGGTGGCCAGCAGTCCGCCGGAGCGTGACCAACTGACGCTCTTCACCTCGTTCTCGTGTCCCTCCAGGGTGGCGTTGCACTCGAACTCTCCCGAGGATTTGGACCAGATCGCCGTGGTGGCATCGAAGCTGGCCGAGGCCAAGTACTGACCGCATGGAGACCACTGTATCTCGCGAATGGTGCGCTTGTGTCCATCGGATAGAATGGTTTTGGTGCTCCAAGTGTTTCCGGTCAGCGACCAAATGCGTATGGCCTTGTCCTCGCCACAGGAGGCGAACACATTGCCCTTGGGATGCCATGCTACCCCCCAGATGCGTCCCTTGTGGCCCTGCAGCGTGTGCTCCAGAATTAAACGTCCCATCGTTGTCTAAAGTGGATAAATCACTGTCTGTCCGGATTTTGATAACAAAGGTGCTTGCGGCAAGAGGAAGAGTGCGACATGGCAACAGCTGAGTAGGCAGTGTTGGTTAACGTTTGTCGAAGAAGTCTGTCAGTGTTGGTGCTTGCAGTCGAACTTTTTATGTGCTAAAATAATATGTAAGATATAATATTATAATATTTAAAATATCATATTCCGTGGAATATTAAATATCGTAATTATTTTAATAATGATTACACAATTTTTAAAAAATTATTTTCCTTAATGTTCAAATTATTTTGACTTTCCAATATAAAATCGTGCCACCACTGATGGCTCACAGTGTTGCACAACGCAAAGTGCAGGAAACCCTTATCAGCACTTGTGGAGAAAGTTGTGTATTGTGAATTTTGCGCTTTGCTGATGCTGATAAGAAAATGAACGGATTGATAGTATTCAACAGCGCCAGCGACGTTGTTTACCAAAATCTTAACCCTCCGCTCACCCAGAAGATCAGGGATGTGGCCGTTTCGCAGGGCTTGCTGCAGGCTGGAGTGCAGGAACCCGGAAGCCCCTTGGACAGCAACATCTTGTTGCAGATATTCAGCCCCATTGTTGGATCCCAGCGGATAATGCAGTGTCAGTTCGACAACGCCTACTCCAGCCTGCAGTGCGAGCAGGGCTTCAACTTGGTGTTCGGTGAGCTCCTTGGCTTCACCTTCCTGAAGATCGGACACATTCCCGTCGAGCAACTGGGCCGGCATATGGGTGTGGCCATTACGCTCACTCGGTACTGCTACGGGGCCAACTTGTTTGCTGCCCAGGCAGGGGCCATGCAACAGGAGCTGCTGACGCAGTGCCTCGACTGCTACGAGAGCCTACTGAGCGAGGAGGACCAGGCCTATCTGCTGGAGGCCATGCCCAAGCTGTTGGTAAACACGGAGCTGAAGAGGACCATTCACCTGACCCTGGATGCCACTCTGGAGCACCTGCGACAGATGGGTCTGCCCAGGGCCCACGCCCTGTTGTTCGTTTCGCACAAGCTGCTGGCCGTCAATAGCACCGGTCAGTCTTTGCCGCTCTCCGCCGCCGATCTACTCTTCCTCAGCCTCATGTCGCGGGCCATGCAGTCGCCCAAGTCGCCGGCACAGCGGGCGGTAGCCGTGTTCCTGCAGGGCGTCTCCCACGACGTCAACTCCGGTTGCGTTCCGAGCATTGTACACATTTCCCGCCTGCACGGCAACCAAGTGCTCCTCCAGATCATCGAATATGCCAACATGCCGCTGACCAGCTGTATCTATGACTCCTTCTTTGTGCTCCAAAAGATCATATCCGTGCAGCATCAGGGGGATTCCGATGCCCTCAAGCCCGCCTACGAGAATCTCGAGTCCTTTGTGGGCCAGACCCTGACCGCGTTGAAGAGGTACGCCAAGCAGCGACCGGAGGACATGGAGAACTGCTACAAGAAGTTCGCCGCCAAGTGGGAGAACCTGCGCAAGATGTACACCGAGTACTTCAAGAACTTTGAGCGGGAAATGCTCGTCAGGATCGAGTCGAACTTGCCATCGTTCGGCGAGGAACTGAAGCAGCTCTTCACGCTGGCCTGCTGCGACAGCTCCAGTGTCCATGAGTTGGACCAGCTCGCCGACACGGCGGCCAATGTGGAGGCAAAGCTCTTGGAATTCGCCGAGTTCCTGGCGGTCAAGGCCACCCGCAACCTATCCATCGATGCATACCTGGAGGACTTTCCCGGCCTGGTCCACTTTATGTATGTGAACCGGAGCAGCGGCCACATGCTGGCCCCGGATCTGCGGCCCAACCAACTGGTCCCCAAGACGAAGCTCTGGAGCATGGTGGAAATAGCGCGCAGCTACCTGAAGAAGGGACAAACCACGGTGATGTGGAAGGACAAGGCCTTCCACTACTCGTACTTCCTGTGGTTCGAGGACCACTCGGGCAGCACCCTCAGCTCCTCGCTGGACTTGCAGCAGCACTTTCTGGCCACGGGAGCAGCCAGTGGCAATGGCACGAAATCGCCAACTGAACCGGGTGCCCTCACCATGGATTACTACCACGATCTGGCCGAGTTGTGCTTCCCCAAAATCTCGCCGGGTAAGGTGCGCGTTTACGAGTTATACTGCATCCACCTGGGCCTGGTGACGGCCACCTGCGCCGTGGAGCATGCCCGTCGCCTGGTGGCCACCATTAGCGATGTGGTGGGCGAGGAGACGTTTTAATTGAGTTAAAGGATAACCCCTTGCAACCTTAGCATTCCATGCCACATTTCCAGCGCCAGCGCAAGATTCTAGTCAATTTACGAGGCTCCCCGAGGAGGCAATCCTCACGAAATTTTTTACTCTAGGAAAAACTATCCCCGAGGAGGCAATCCTCACGAACTTTGTTACTCTAAGGACAACTATCCCCTGTTATAGGCTATGCAACCATTAAGATATTTGTAAATTATGTGTGGAAACCCTTCGCCCGTCGTCACATTCTAGCGGCAATAAAAACGTAACAATTAAACAGATGTTTATTGAGTCTCCGACGCCTGGGCCTTCTTCAGCTCCTCCAGTCTCTCCAGGAAGAAGGATCTGCGGGCCGTCAGCGGCATGGATTTCTGGCGCAGCATGTAGTTCTCATTGCCCAGGGCGGTGTAGGTGTCGTCGCCAATCAGATCCCTCAGCGCCATATTCTTCTTTAAATGCTTGTCATAGTAGCTGGCTCCGGCGGCCACAAACTGGAGTCCCATGGTGGCCAGTTTCTTGTCGATCTCCGCATCTGTGGCCACCTGATTGTAGTCCTTCATAAAGGACCAGATGCCGGTGCCAAAGAGACCCAGAATGCTGTACAAAACGAAGCGAACCTGGGAAATAGAAACCAGATAAGGATTGTTCTGGTTTCATAGTCAATTCTTAACTCACGCTTCCATGGCGAGCGAACAGATTCAGCCGCAGGTTCAGGTAGTGACCCATGGTGTAGACCATCAGGAAGCTCACGCTGGGAAAGATCGAGTTGAGGAGCACTCGATGGGTTTGCAGCTGCAGCACAGCCTTGCTCAGGCCGAATACCTGCTCGTCGTCGTTCAGGACTATGGCGTCCTCCAGAAGCTTGCCGCTGGGAGAACTCCAGTTGATCTGCTGATCTCTGAAGCGGATATCCGCCCGCTTTATCTCCTCCTTGCTGGCATAGCCGTAGTTCACGGGAATACCCAGGGCGCCGCCAAAGCGAAGCTTCGTGGTGCCCGCCTGGAAGAGATCAAACCCGAAGACAGTGAAGGGTTTCACGAACTTGCGCTCAAAATCAGAGAGGCCCAACTGGTCCAGGGCCTTCTCCAGACGCTGCTTCACGGCATCCGGCACTGGGCGCTCCACGCCGTGCCTGCAAAGAGATAATATAAAGTTAAAACTGCATCCAAAAGGCACAACTAAGCTTCACCCACTGGTAGCATTGCACAAAGTCGCGGTAATACTTCAGGCCCAGGGAGTGTGGCAGGAAGTTGGCCACGAACAGGCCCACCGTGGTGGCTCCCGCCGTGTAGAAGACCAGCTTGCGGCCATTTTCAGTCTTGAAATAGGAGAATATTCCTCCGCCGGCTTTTGGATTCACCTGCATGCCGTTGTTTTGTAATCGCAGCCAGTGGGACCAGAGCTCTGCCAAAGCTAAACACCAAATAGCTGTAAATAATGTACCAAAATATACTGCCACTCTAAAAAAAAAACGGAAACTCGAATTAAAATCTTTTTTACTTTTATTTTCTCATTTTTTTCAGGCCGCGTATCTTGTTTTAAGAACTATACAACTTTACTTAAGCTTAAGACATCTAAACTAACTGCTAGTCGCGCTCTGTAACTTAATGTCGACTACAACTACTTGGTTCTTGGCCTCCTTGTGCCGCCACCAGCGACCCAGGCGGTGCTCCTGGCCCACAGCCACAAACAGCTGGGTGCCATCGGCATTGAAGGCCAATCCATTGATGAAACCGGCTATGGGTATACTTTGAATCTGCTGCAGCTTGCGGGCATTGGGATTCGTCTGCCACAGACGGACGCAGCCATCACAGGAACCTGAAAAAATAACCCAAAGTTACACCAAGAATTCGGAATGGAATCTCATGTTACACCAACCTGTGGCCACCAAGTCCGTGTTGACCACCACAGCCATGGCTGTTATCCAGTTGGCCACGCCATTGTCCCCCGTCCCATGCGCCAGTTGTGTGGTGCAAATGGGTTTCTTCTTCAGGGCGCTCCACAAGCTGATGGCTCTGTGGAAAATAACTCGAATTAGGAGGCACTCCTTGGCTTTTAGGCCACCTCTCTTACCCATCCATTCCGCCCGAGACAAAGTGCTCGTCATTGATCAGTTTCACACACTCAATGCTGTCCCTGTGTCCATTGTAGATCAGTTGCGACTCCTCCGTGATCTTCCAGATGCGCAGGGAACAATCTGAACCGCCAGCGGTGATGGCTCGCTCCCGGCTCAAGGCATCTATGCTGGTCACGCCCGTTTGGTGGCCAAATCTGTGAAAGACAGTGGGTTAAGCGGTGCTCGGAGATTTCCCTGACTTTGTACTTACAAACTCTCCACGTAGGCCATTTCGTCCAGCGACCAGATCTTCACCGATCGATCCTTCGCCGCCGAGTACAAGTCGTGGGTTCCCTTGCGGAAAACCAGACCCGCCACACTGTCTCTGTGCCCCTTGAGTGTCTTCACATGCTTCATTGATTGCGGACACCAGATCTGGATGTGGGGACCGCCTTCGGCCAGAGCCAGGTACTTCATGTCAGAAGACAGGCAGATGGAGACGACATGGGAGCGCCGCTTCTTGATCGTCTCGTGTTCCTCGCGATGCGCTAGCACATCGGATTTCTCCAACACCTTCCCCGTTTCCGTGCACCATTTCAGGAGGAACTGCGACTTGGCGCCCGTGAAGAGGAACTTGCCATCGGGACTAAGGGCCAGGGCACAGATGGGCGTGTGGTGGACTTTGTGCTTGAGCACGCGGCTCGTCTCGCAGGTCTTGAGGCTTCCGGCGATATTCCTACGCAGCTTGCCCACGCTGTCCAAGTACTCCGTCTGCAGACGCTGCTCCACGCTCTGGGCCAGCTCCCGATCTTCGGCGCGATCCGCCTCCTGCTTCTCGATCTCGGTGAGATACTGCTTGGCCAGCCGCAGACGCTTGTCCTGGGCCGTCTCCTCCTCGCCCTCGTCGGAAGAAAATTCCAGCGTGTTGGCTGCCCCCTGGTCGCTGTCGAACTCCTCATCCTCGCTGGCGATCTCCTCCTCCTCCTCCTTGGGCCGTCGCTGTTTCTTTGGCAGGGGTCCAGCGGCGGCTGCTCCTTGTCCAGATTTTCCCGGTTTCCCACCTTTTTTAAGGGGTTTTCCTTTTGTTGTTGTTGCTGCCGCTGCGGGATTCTTTGGAGAGCGTTACAGGTGAGAGCTGGGCCTCGTTATGCCATGTTTCTGCTTACCTTGCGCTTCTTGGTGCCTTTGGCACCTGGCTTGAGGAAAAAGGAGGACGACATCTTAGATAGTAACCAGTCCTTTCGCTTTAATTCAATATTTTAAACAAAAAACTTAATTTAAATGCTGGAACGAGCCCACGTGCATAATAAAAAGCGCGAGGCGTTTTTTAGTGTGTTTCGAACAATCAGCTGTTGAGTACAGCTGCCTGCTATGAAACTCGTTCATAAAAGAGGCAACCCTGAAGTGCGCGGCAAGTTGGTTCATGTTTAACCTGAAAATTAAACGTTTTTTTGATTCGTTGTTAAAATGCGTTAAAAAATATTGTTTTAAATAACAAACAATCTAGAAAACTGCACAATTTATATTCCCTTTCATAAATTATGGATAAAAACAAAAAATTCTTCCTTAAATATTTTATTTTTTTTACCCTAAATGGGAATTATAAATTTCCAACTTAATAATCTAATTAAAAATCACCCCTTTCTCCTCCCACAAGTAAAAAAATGTTCATTTTAGCTTGATTATATTAATTTATTATGGTTTTTAGTAAGTATTTTGAATATAAGTCAACTAATAAGCTAAAAATCATAATTAATTGCATCAAAATCTTAGTTATTTCATTCATTATCGCTTTTATTTCTCTTCAAATCAGCATTAAAAATTCGCGTTTTTACAATTTGTATGTAGTGATTAGGCTTGGTTTGATGGTTATTTGTGTAAGGAAATAAAATCTGATTCGTTTATGGTGTTTATAAAATTATCACAAATTATGTATACTCTGTTTTATTCTGTATCTCGTTGTTTTTTATTAAGATTTTGTAAATAAATTACGTTTAGAGCGGTGTAGCTCCCGTGATGTGGAACTCTTTTGGGTACCTACGGAGACTGCCGTCTCGCCAGCTAGCTAATAATTAAAACTAAGTAACGTGTAAAAAGAATCGCATTAAAAAATCGAATATAAATAGGAATATATCGCTTGTGGGAGAGTCCCGAGCACCGCATCCCGATCTCTTTACATGATCGAGCACAGGCCCGACGTCTCGACGCCGTTCTGCACCTTCTTGGTCCGCTTGAGCGTCACGTTCTGCAGCGCCGGCTTCAGCTCGACGACGGGCTCTGGTTCCGGCTCCGCGGCTGCTGGCGGCGGAGGAGTTGCCGATTTCTGGGCAGCAGCCTCCGCGGGAGTTGCTTGCGCGTTGCTCCGACTGTTTCCGCTTCCGTTGTTGCTGCTGCTGCCGCTGGCGCCGTAACTGCTGCCAATCACTGAGATCGAGCTGACCATGCTGGTCGGCGTGCTTGTCGCAATCTTTGGCACGAAGGTGTTGCCGCCGCAGAGCACTGGAATGGTGGAAATGGTTTGAATGGCGTTCACCTGCTGTGCGGCGGATTCTCCGACTCCAGCTCCTGATCCTCCAATGACGCTGATGGCCGACCCCTGCGAGTCCGTCGTCGTCGTCGTGGATGTTGAGGATGATGATGCGGCGTTGGAGGCACTATTATGACTATTACTACTTGTATTCTTAGTGATATTTATCTTTATTTTATTAACTATGCTAGCCAAAGGTAACGCCGGGCCCGCTGAGCTCAGGTTATGCGTGGACTCCTGCGGCTCGCCGTTCAGATCCGTTTCCGTGGCCGCCGTCGCCGCCGCCGACGTGTCCGCCGGCTCCAGGTCCAGGTCCGCCTCGTTGGCGGGCAGCGAGAGCGACGTAACGGAGGCGGGCCGTTCAATGGTGGCCGGCGAGGCGGAAGATCCGATGGTATGTGTTTGTGTTTCTGCCGGGACGATGATGATGCGGTCGGACGATTGAGCAACTTGGTCATTTACTGGGGAAAGGCAGTCGATCAATAAACACTTACCGCTGCTGTGGATGGAGATCTCGTCCTCGGGCAGGGGCAGCAGGGTGACCACAGTGCCCACGTCCTCGAAGCCATCGTCCTCGTCCTCCTCGTACTCATCCTTGGGCTCCTCCTTGATCTTAACATTGAGCAGGGCCGCCTTGGTGGCCTCGTCCATCTCCTTCTCCACATAGGTGTCCAGGTCGGTGAAGGGAATGTTTGGCTCTTGGATCTCCACATCGGACTCGTTGGCCGACTCGCTGTGTGGCTGTTGGCCCTTCTCCGAGTCCTTCTCCTTCGACTCCTTGGCCTCGGAATTGGACTCGGTCTTGTCCTGGGAGGACTCGTTGCCCATTTCCGCTCGGGTCACTTTGCCGGGCACATACTCGTCCTCATCATCGTCGTCCACGATCTCGGTGACACTGGGCTCCTCGTTGGGCAGCACAATCACATCATCGTCGTCGTCATCCACAATGGTCTGCGATGCCTTGGGAACATCTGGAAAGTGGAAAGAAATATTAACTCTAGTTCCTCTTCGAAAGGAGGCCTCAAACCCACCATCTTCATCGTCGTTGACCTCCAGCTTGATCAGCGTGTCCATGGCATTGTCATCGCTGTTCTTCATATCCACATCGTTGTCGGACTTCACCTCTGCCGGCGGATTCAGCGAGGTCTTGTAGTCCTCGTAGCACAGCGGATGGTAGATCTTGTCCTCCACGCGGATGGCGCTGCGCAGATGCCACTCCTCCAGTTCCTCGTTGTAGAACTGCTCGAACTTCTCGTGGCACATGTCGCAGCAGCGATCCACATCATCCGATCCGGCCGCACAGGTGGGCACCGGCGAGTCCAGCGACCGTTGCTGGGAGAGCTCGTCGAAGGCCTCGAGTCCCCCTCCGCCCGGTTGTCCCTGCGCCTCCATAAAGTTCTTCTCGCGCTCCTCAACATCCTCGATCTCCTCGTACTGCCGCCAGTCGTTGAGGTCGTAGAACCAGCGCCGAGAGGTGGCCTTCCGCGTGGAGTCCCGGTCCCTTCTGTTCTGCCTGAAGTGCCAGTCCAAGTGCTGACTGTACTTGATGGTTTGCTCGGGCGGGAAGCGCACGCCGCAGCTGCTGCACTGCATCCCGAGGTAAAGTGTAGCCACCACCGCCGCCTGGCGGGTCTTGATGGTCTCGGTCTTGCGGAGATCGATGCGCTTGATGGGCTCCATGGGTGGACCTGCAGGCACAGCGGCGGCAGCAGCAGCAGCGGCAGTGGCAGCGGGAGCAGCAGCCGCTGACGCTGTGGAGCTAGTTGTGGCTTCCGTTGCTGCAGGAGTGGCTTCCTTGGCGCTCGAAGACTCCGTGGCGCTGGTTGCCGCTGCCACAGGGGCGGCGCCACCAATTATTCCCGAGGAAACCAGCTTCTGGAAGAGGTCGTTGATGTTCAGGCTGCCCAGAGCAGCGGCAGCCGCCGGCAGCGAGAGAGCGGGCGCAGGTGCTGCCGCCGGCACAGGTTGCTCCACCACCGGTGGCGGTTTCACAATCACCGGCGGCGGTTGCGGCGGCTCGGCCGGAGCCTCAGTCTTTATGTACACCATATCCGCCACATGCGTCTTGCCGGCCACCACGCCCTTGGGCAGGGTGCCGAAGCGTATGAAGCAGCTGCGCCCCCCATTGAGCTTCATGCCTTTGGGCAGGCCGCCGTACTCGATCTTCTGCAGCTGCCCGTCCAGCAGGGCGTACTGGAAGCTGTCCACGAACTGCAGCGAGTGCTGTTCGGCGCCCATCTGGAAGGTCTGCTGGCGGGCGTCCAGGAAGAGCGGCACAATGGTGTGCGCATCCACAATCATGCTGATCTTGCCCACCACCAGGTCGCGGCGCACTCGCCCGATGTCCACATTGGGCGGCGGACCCTCGGCCTTGAGGACGTGCATCTTGTTGCCGATGGGCAGGGAGACGGGCGGGCCACCGAAGTAGATCTCGTACCAATGGTCGTCAATGTAGAGCTCGCGGGAGGGAAAGCCGAAGCGGATGCGATGCAGCTGGCCGTCCAACTGGAAGGGCTTGTAGTCGTCGTTGAAGCTCAGGGGCAGCGGCTCGTTGTGGTCGATGAGGATGACGCGCTGACCCGGCTGGAAGCCGATCTCGTGGGGCTCGTCGCCGGCCATGAAGATGATGGCCACCTGGTTGTAGAAACGAATCTCCTTGGAGCCGCCATCGATGGTGATGCTGCGCACCACGTCCGCCATGGGATTGTCCAACGAATTGATGGCCTTGGTCATGGTCACGGGCGGACCGAGGGGCAGGGCCATCATGGAGGGCGGTTGTGGTGGCGGCGGCACGATGGACTGAGGCATTACCATGGCCGGCGGAGGCTGCTGCCAGGGCATGCCACGGAAATTGGGTTGCATCTGCATGTTAACTCCTACTCCTCCTCCTCGCTTGTTGTTATTGTTGTTATTGGCCAGTTGCCAGGCAGCACGTTGAGCCGCAACAGGATCCACCACCTGCTCGCCCCATTTACTGGGCTTGCGTCGCTTGAGATCCCTCTTGGGTTTATCCCTCTTATTGGAGGACTTCTCCGGAGCAACTGCTGCCGCCGCTGCTCCTGGCTGCTCATCGTACCTGGGCGAGCCATCACTGTGTGGCGAGCCCGACGCATGATTCTCGTTGCCCTTGAGCTTGGGAATACGTTTGCGCAGCACAGCATCCCTGGCCGCATTGCGATCCAAGTCGAGATCATCGTCCCGGCGCCGGGATTCCTTGGTCTTGCCGCTTTCATTGATGGCCACCACCTTTTGCACCAGATCCTTGTACTGCTCCTGATTCATGCTGTGATTCTCGTACATCTCCTGCGCCTGGCTGAGAATCGTGCGTACCTTCTCGTCGTGCGCCTCCTGGGAGTCATCGTTGGCCTTCAGCTCGGCCAGCTGCTTAATGCGCTGCGCCACTGCCTGGTCCTTGCTCTTGTCTGGAAGGGAATAAGAAGAGAGGCCTTTATATACAGTCTCGAATGGATTTAATCTAGGTCAAGAGCAAGCTCTAATCCCAACCGATTACCTACCCGACTTGCCGTGCTTGCTTTGCTGGCGCGCTGACTTGGCCAACTTGGCGCGCAGCTCATCCAACGTGGCCTTCTTGGGTTGCGAACTGGACTTCGAGGTGGTCTAAGCATCAAAAGGAGACATTAACTGGGTTTATAAGGACACCAAGTCTACCCAACTTACCTCGCTCACATCGCAATCATCCATGGAGTCATCTTCCACCACTATGACGCCTGGTTTCACGGCTGGAATCTCGCGACGCAGGTCCACATCCTCACTGCCAAAGAGACTAAGCCAGGCAGGGACATAAGCATACAAGGATAGACCCAACAAAACCCCTTCTTCTTCCCTTCTCTTCTACTTACGCATCCAGTTTGGCTGACTTGCTGCGCTTCTGGGCCTGCGACAGCGCCTCCTCCTCATCAATTTCCAGCGACACTGGATCGGCGGGACGCTTCTGGCCGCCGGCATTGGAGGGTGCAGGGGCGCCGCCCTGCACCTGCAGCAGCTTGTTGATGGACTGCTGCAGGGCATCGGATACATTACCCTGGGAGGAGGACGAGGCACTGGGCGATGCTGGTCTGACTAGAGCTGCTGGTGGGACAACAGTAGGTGGTGATGATGATGAGGTGGCTGTGGCTGCTGAGGTCGTGGGGTTTAGCAGTGATGCTGTTGATAGATTCGCTGTAGATTTTTCTAATTTATTAAACTGTTTTTGTATTTTGAACGACACTTTTGCGGGCAATTTGGAGGTGGACGAGGACGAAGATGAAGACGAGGACGAGGACGAGGACGAAGACGCGGAGGCGTTACTAGCTAGTATTGTTGTGCCGCTGCTGCTGCTGCTGCCAGTGCTGCTGCTGCCGCTGCTGCTGTTTTTGGTGGCCTTCGTGTCGAGACTCTCGGCTGGATCGAAGCTTGGGGGAGGCGGTGTCTTTGGCCGCTGCCTCAAGTCAGTGTCCAAGCACGATGCGTCTATAATCGGCGGACTTGGAGGAGCTGGAGGAGTAGGGCCTGGTTCAAGTATGTGAAATGTAGCTAGAAAATTGATTTTGCTTGCTTGGGGCACACATTTGGTTGGTTTTCTTTTACGGCAAAAAAGTAGGTGATAAGGAACAGAACAGGGGAAACGGAAGCGGAAACGGAATAGAAATAATTAAGCAGGTGTGCTAAGGAAGGAACTAGGGGCAAAATCATAATGAAATCATAAGGGATGGAGGAGGAGGGGACACAACAAGGCCAACAAAACACCAGGCACAACAACAATCAGGCTAGAGAGAAAGTAATTAATAAATATAAATCAAAGGGCTCCGTGGGGGAACCTTCTAGGGGACCGTAATTATTTTCAGTTCTATTATAAGAATAAAACAATAAAAGTTCATTTTGGATATTATTTAAATCAACCATAAATTTTAAGATTAAATAAAAAATTATATTAAATATTTAAGAAAATCAAACGATATATCCTATTTTGTATTTAGAAATCTGTAAATATTATTTGTATTATAAAAGTAAAACAGGAACTCATATTTTTATATTTCTAAATAAATAAATTTCGAAATAGTTTTGTTTAAAATTGTTTAAAATAAAAATTTTAATAATAACTCTTAATTTCAGATTTCTAAATAAAATGTAAGAAATAAAAGTTAAAGTTTGATCTCTATATAAAAGTTAGAAAATGATTTATATTTTTGATTTAAATTTCGATATCTGCAAATATTAGTATTATAAAAAATAAGTTAAATTTTCAGATTTCGAAATATTTAAAATAATTAATTAGTTTAATTCTTAAACAAAAATTTAACAATAATTCATCATTTTTAAGAGTTAAAAAGGGATTAATGTGAAGATTAATAACTCCGAAAAACGTTCATGAGCTGTCCATATTTTACATAATCACCTTGGGGGGGGGAGTGTTTTATTATTGAAGGGTACTATGTTTTTATCATTATGTTTGGTTAATTGGGGATGATACGTCGTAACCATTTTATATAAAAATATGATTTAAATACATTTTTTATTGCAATATTTGTAAGAAAAATATTTGTATGATAATAGGGGAGTGAGTTCCGTCAATGATTATTTATGATTATATAGGGGGAGAGGGTAAAAAATTATAAAACAAGTGATTACGTATTATATGGACAGTTACAGAAGTGTATTTTCCGCGCCTTTCTCATATTTATAAAATAAAAAAATAACGTATTTACGGTCCCTGATTAGACTAGAAAACCGAAACAATTACAACTGAAAAAAAAAATATAATCAACAAATAAATAATGGGGGGTAAAAGTGCCGTTCTACAAAATACAAAATAATATATTATGTTACTTATACGTCTCGTATTTGTACACTACAACGTAAGCTCTCAAATGAACAAACATTAACATTGTGTTCGTTGCCAAATGTTCAGTTTCAAGTTTACAATTAGCCTCTTTTTTTGCGGGTGTTAACAACAAATTAAAACAGTCTGCAGTCTTTATTTTATTTTTAGTTTATCTCTCCATCTAGTCAATCATCAAATCATTTATCAATAGTCTGTTTGGTTTAAGGTTGTACAGGAAATATACGAGTACTTGACATGGTTTTTAGGTTTGGGTTTGCTTTCGCTTTAAATTTAGTTTGTACTTTCGTTGGTTTTTCAAAATCAACTTCAAATCACACCAAAGGCGGCACCTGGCTTTGTATTTTGCATTAATTAAAACAACTTGGAATGCAAAAGGGTTTCATCAAAACACATTTTTTATTTACACTTTCGTTTGGGATTGTTTAAACTTTTTTGTTTATCTTTTTGTTGTCATGGATTCATTAAAGCACGCTTAAGTATTTATCAAAAAATATGGAATAAGTTTATTATGGGTTTGCTGCTGCCTTAAAACGAACCAAATCCCCGCCGCCAGAGAACAACGCAGGATGCACAAGATTCCAGCAGATGATTGAGTATTTTGCAAAGGGAATTTATGAAGATATTTCTTCTAGAACAAAGAGATCTATAACGATCCTAATGGGAACAGCAGAAGGTTTGTCATCGAATCTTTCGGAGAATCATTTGCCAAAAACAATATAGACTTTGTTGAGCTCTCCCTTCCAGGAAAGCGCCACCACTCATGGATGGTATCACTAAAGACGCTTTATTTACTAAAATGCTGCACGCCATACAATTTATTTGTACACACATTTTTCGGGCTGGACCCAGCTCTGGGTACAAGTTCTGTTGTCATAGAAACAGAGAGAGAGAGCGCGCTCTCTCTCTTGTAGGTATACAACGGCAGCCGACGACTGTATGTGGGTACACGTATTCTTACGCATTCTACATCTGTATGCACACATGCAAGCTCATTCTATTTAAGATTTTTAAGCTCTCAACTTTGTGAGAACGGAGAGAATACCACTTTGTCAGAAACAGAAAAATTGCTTGCATAAGGCAATTCAAATGCATGGTCGTTACTCATCTTAGTACTTCTAGCGTCTTTGGTATCACAGTTCTTTATCACAGACATCGGTAAAAAGCAGAATCGAGGACTTCACATCCAGCAAGTCAACCGCCAAGGAACCCCAGAACCCACTCGCTCTTCCACCTGCCTAAGCCATCGAGTGCCGCCAATTTGGTTCGTAATTTCTGCATTTTCATCTACGCTGTTGTATGTAGTAGGGCTAAGTCCAAAGTCGCGGAGGACGACGACTTGGTTGCTGGCTAACAAGTGTGAAATTAGAATTAAAAATTGTTTCTTACGTTTCTCTAAATCATTTGGTGCTTTAGCGGCTGCTGCTGCTGCTGCCGAGGATGATGATGACGAGATGGCCACCTGAGGTAGGGAGACGGGTGCCGCTGCCTTGGACTGTGGTGACTTGCTGCGCCGCAGATCCACATCCATGTAGACCGGAGATCGACTGCGCGATCGCCCTGAAGATGGCTTTCCCCGCGACGACGAGGTCTTGTGTGATGTGGTGCGCTTGGACTTGGAGGGCGAGTTGCTCGGTGAGGAGCTCTTGCGCTTCACAGGTGATCCATTGCGAGCATAACGATCCGAGTGATCCTTGGAGGAGGAAGAAGAACCCTTCACGGATCGCTTCACTGGCGACTGAGCGGAGCCGTTCTTATGGCGCCCCTCGGTGCCCGAGGAGGATGAAGAGGCCGTGGAGCTCTTGGACTCGCTTCGCTTGCGGTTGGACGAGCTGCCACTGGAACCGCCGCCCTTGCCAGAGCGACCGCTGCTGTTGCGCACAGGCGATTTGCTGCGCGAGCGACTAGATTTGTGTGACGTCGATGAGGTGGACTTGGCCTCTAGACGGGGATCCGGGCGCAAGGGAGCGACCGACTGCGAGGATTGTGACTGCATCTGGCGCGCCAGTCGTGGATCTCGGTGGCGCACAGAGTTGAGCAGCGCTGGATTGACGGGATTAACCTTTGGCTTGGCCGCAAATTGCTGCAGAAGGGAAAGAATATGTAAGTTTAAGTGGAACAAAGATCTCACACAAAGACCTGTCTCACCTGCGGGGCCACTGGCATGTTGGGCATCATGCCCATGGGTGGCGGCGGTCGCTGATGACGCATGGCACCCACTGCGGCAGGATCTATCATAGGCGGGCGTATGGCAGTGGCCGCTGGGCCTGGCATGACCATCGGAGCTATGGCATCGTTAAGCTGACGCTCCTGCTCCTCTAAATGCTTCTTGGTCTGCTCCAGCTCCAGCTCTAGCTTGCGCTTCTTGAGCTCCAGCAGCTCGCGAGTCTTGGCCTGCAGGATTTCCTCCATGTCGCTGGGCAGTGTGGGGTTAACGGGCATCCCAGGAACCATTCCCTAGTAGGGGAATAAACATTTAATTTAATTATAAATATGGTTTTTATTGAGAGTTAACAAGACTACTTACCGTTTTCAAGAAGTCGGGATTAACGTGAATGGCTGGATTAACATGGATCTTGTTGGCCGCCGGCTGCTTGGCGGTGATGGGCCAGTTATTATCCAGCCGCTTGACCTTCATGTCCAGGGCGTACATCTTGGACTGGGGAAAGACCTCGTTCCAGGTCTGTCGCAGGGCATACATGCGCTCTCGCACCTTTTCCAGCACCTGGGAGTGTGAGTTTTGCACCTGCGATGTCACAACAAAGAGTAATTGTTAGCCTTTTCGGGGGGATATATGCAAAAAGAGGCTGCCACTTACCGATTCAAAGGCGTTGAGGAATATGTTGACTATGCATTGCCCAAACAACTGGACGTAGCTGCTTTTCACATTCTTTATTATCGAATCAATTAAATATAGTATGGGCAATTTAAACTCGGGCGCCACCTGTTTAGAGTTTGGTAAAATAGGTGAGAATAGAGAACAATAAGTGTCTGGTGGGGGCGTCGCTAGCAGAGATCGGATTCTGACGGATACAAGAGGACAGAAAGAGAGAAAGGAGAGGGGCAGAGCACAAGGCAGGACACATCAGCACGGCCAGCGAACGTCCAGCGACATCATCCAACGAGGTCATCCACATCAGCGGCTACACTGGGCTGCTGGGCTAAGTTCATGTTCGTTCTCATCTGCAAGGTGAAGCGACCTAATCTCCACGAGACTGGGGTCCTAGCACAGGGAACTATACCTATCTGGGGCGGTGTAGTGTTCGAGTATGAAGTTAACATTAGCTTGGAACCATTTTTGAGCGAAGTAAGCTTTGAAATTTAACAATAAGGGTGTTTACTTAGGGCTTTTATTGGGATATGTTACCAAAACTGGCGCTTATCTTCTTTTTTTTTGGCAATACAAAAATTGCTGCAGATCACTCTTCATCTCTCTTTGGATGGGAGAGGACGGTAAGCAGTCAATGTTTTTTGTATAAAATAAAAGACAACTTGGTGGCAATTGTTTAAGTATTTTCTCTTTTTATTGCGTTTTTCAGTTTTTCTCATTTTTTTTTTTTTTTTTAGTTTATTTCTGAGAACCAAAAGTAGAAAGAAATAGGAAAAAAAGGAAGCAGTCTTACCTTTGTAGAGGATTCGAAATCATTGGTAGTCGTGGCTTAAAACCCAAATTATGTGTTAATTATTAAGATATACAACCTATCTAGCGTTAAGGGAGAATTATGGGGAGGGTTCATGTGCCAAGGAACACCAACGAGGGGAGAAGGCATGGTTTTAATGACATTAAATATATAAATTTGTGATTTAAGCTTGATTTACATATGAATATGATCAAAATTCTTGAGTTTTAAGTAGTTTTCAAGTAAAATATCACCATAATATATGGATATAAACTATAAATATATTAAATTTACCAAATTAACAACTAAAAACTGTGCCCCGGCTTGTTTTAAGTAAATTAAATAGTTAAAATTGTTAAAATAAAAGTAAAAGTATCTATATTTATGTTTAAAACCTGATATAACTCTGAATATAGTCAAAATTCTTGAATTTAAAATACTTTTCAAGCAAAATATAACCTAATTAATGAATATAAACTATAAAATCATGAATATTTAAAAATTAACAGACTAAAAACTGTGATTATACCATTGCCCCTCGTTGGAGTTCCCAGCAAAAATGAAACAGCATCCGTGAACCACACTTTCTATCACAATTTCGACATGGACTCGACTCTCTGGTGTCGTCGCTGGAGAAGATACCTTCGGTTCACTGAGCGCGTGTGCGTGTGTGTGTGTGTGTGTGTGCTGGGTGTCTTGATCTCTAAGAAATTACGCTTGTTTTATTTGTTAACCTGGCTGATGTAGTACTCCACCACGCGGACTATGACGGGGGCATAGCTGATGTTCTCCTCGGCGAGCATCGTGAGCATGTTTATGAGCGGCTTGCTGTTGCAGTTGAGGTCCTGCAAGCTGGACAGATACTCCTCGCCGATCCGCCGCTCATCGTCGCGGTAGTTCTGAAAGAGCTGTTCCATTCTGGCAACCAGACTAGGCTTGGCTGCTCCTTGATCCCTGAGGTTGATCAAGTTTTTTTTTTGGCTTTCAACTCAATTTGCAGTTGCTAGTTTTCGCTGCAAGAGGGAGAAAATAACACAATAATCAGTCAGATTTGACACTAGCACGAATATAACTTTTTTATCTGAAACCAACTAAGGTAAGTCTGTCTAATCCGCGATTTGCTACGATCATTAAGTGCCAGACATACATATGTAAACAATCACGCGCGTCCACAAACACACAAACAACAAGCCGCGGCACAAACACACACATACAGGTATGTATAAGAAGCAAAAATTCAATATGGCGGCCATGAGACATTCATATGTATTTTTTGCACGCCTAGTGGCCTCGCCATCAATAACCACAAATTCTTTATACTTTTCATATTTTGGGCCTGATTGCCATTGGAAAACCGAAAATCAAGCAATATTTGTTGGCCTTGTCCGGTTTTCCTGCCTGATTTCATCGGTTTTCCCCCAGACAAAGCCACGTTTATGTTACCAACACTCATGCACACACGTTTTTTTCACCGTCACTTTAAAACGCACTTGTACGCCATAAACACCTTTGGAAACATACCTTTTTATGCTAATACATTTGTACAATCACTGCAAGACACTTTCCTGAGGTACAAATTTCAAGAAAACACTTGGAAACTATATAAATATACGCTTGAAAACTCTCACGTAACAACTGTTTTTGATGAGTGTGTACTTCGAACAGTGTTGCTAGACGTCAAAGTCACAACATACTACGATTTCACGTATTGCGAAATACTAAAAACTACCACTATGGCAATGTGCTCAATTAATTAATTTAAAAATGTTGTATTTTAAAAAGAAATGTTGCCTTTATTTTTAATTATATTATTAAATTAAATTTAAATCATTCATTTTGATTAGATTGTAAATCAAATGAACCGTAATTTTCCTTGTAATTATTTATAGTATTTTGTGTATTGTATATTAGTATTTTTCCCTATCACCTTTCCTGTTGGTATATTTCAGCATTCCCGGCACGGTCACATTGTTACAATTTTAGCAATAAACAAACGAAACGTAAATGCTGACTAAACTGCGATTTTAATTAAACTCAAAGGTCTCTGAACTTTAAGGACGCATTCGGGGCGTGTGGGCAAGTGCCAAGATGCTGGGCAAGTGGTGCTTGGGGGCGCTGTGGCCCCTGGCGATGCTGGTCGCCTTTTCCACTGCCTACAAAAATGGTAAGTGGGGTTGGTCAAGTGTTTTCCCATTCATCATTCTCCGTTCCCTTGCTCCAGTTCGCCTGCAGGACAGCATGTGCTCGGACAAACTCTTCTACACACTGTCCAAGCCGTTCCGTGGCGACCCCACGGTGCGGCTGGAGTTCGACGACGACTCCGGGGCGATCATAACGCAGGCTTGGAACCTGACACTGCCCCACGGACATGCAGCCAACAAGATCAAGTACGACTGCCAGTTCCGTGTGCTGACCAACGAGCGCCCGCCGCGCGGCATCTACACCATCATCACGCGGCTCAAGTTCCGGCGCGATCCCGTGTCAAAGCAGTGTATCGACTACATCCAGTTTAGCAGCGGCAATCGCTCGCCCAGCGAGCGCATCTGCACGGACATCGCCATCGATGGGCCGGCCGGGCGGCTGATCTTCGACCAGCGTGACCGCGAGGTCAACGTGCATATCTTCATTGATCGGTCGCGGCACATCCTGGGCGATCCGCTGGAGCTGCGCATGGTGCTGACCGCCCACTCCGAGTGCCAGTTCAACGGCGACTTCCTCTGCGACCCCAAGGATCCGTACTCGTGCATCTCGCGTCACTTTGTGCGGGACAACATCACCAACTGCCTGTATCCGTGCCGCGACGAGGGCACCTGCTTCCACGACGCCATCGTGACGGAGGAGATCGACACAGCCAATGTGGCCATCTCGGCACTGACGTCGCTCATTTTCACCATGCTGGGAGTGGGCTTTTGCGTGTGGATCTGCTGGAAGTACTGGAACTGCATCACGGTGCAGCAGCGGGCGCATGAGGCCTCCGCCGCCCGCTTCAACCAGCGCCGGGCCAGGGTGAGTAAAGGTCTGGTAATAAACTGGGTTTACCACTGATTGCTATTCTCGCTCACAGTCGGATGTGCCTACCATTGAGCTGCCAACAGCTACGCAGTACGACGATGGCATGCTGCACGAGCACGATATCCAGCAGCAGCAGCAGCCGGCGACGCCCAAGGATCTGCCACCCAGCTATGAGTCTCTGTTCCCGGACAGATAAGGATCCGTGGCTCCGGGTTCGATTCCGCTTTGTGCCAGATCAGCAAGTCCTTGGCATCGCACACTTGTTGTAATAGTCCTATTAGGTAATTGTATCTCTATATCTGAGCAGATCAGCATTCCGTGTAAATATGTTAGGACTGATTTTTTGTTTTGTGATTAGCGTTAGCGATCGATCCAGCGATCAAGCGGCACCTCTG
Source organism: Drosophila baimaii (assembly GCA_018874675.1). Taxonomy (NCBI): domain Eukaryota; kingdom Metazoa; phylum Arthropoda; class Insecta; order Diptera; family Drosophilidae; genus Drosophila; species Drosophila baimaii. Next base: position 50,636 of record JAEIIU010044043.1, read on the forward strand.
TCAATGTGTTCACTCCGAACTGCAACCCCAAAGTAGCATACCTTGTATATATCTAAGTTTTACGTTCAGCAGCCACTCCGTATTGTCTCAGTATATGCGTGAGACCCTCTCCAAGAATACTCCCTTGAGAATCTCCACAGTTTTACAGTCTTACTATTGTATATACTTAAGTTTTATGTTCTGTCACTTCGGAACTGTTGAAGCCGCCTTTTGGCGGGGCACATTGTTTAATCACTGATGAAATCTCACTGATATTACCGAAACTCTATGAAATTATATCAATTATTTACCTAAGCAACAATTATTTATAAGCCAAACAGCAGCCACAATGTAATCGTCTCTGTATTAGCTAGCGTAAATATTCCAAGGGTCAGCAATCGCGTCTCAAGGGCCAGGAACCGGCCGCCGAGCATTCCACATAGTTGTACCTGTTTCTGTGTACTGCATAGATGTATGTATGTTATGTATTTGTATGCCTAGAACGAAAAAACCACGCGCTTGTAGATGTCCTTGTTGTGTGCTGGCCGAAAGTGTCAATTGTTTAACCCATAATGAGATTGTAATATGCGTAGGGGCGGCACACGCGCCCACGAGATTATGTATGTGTACGAAGCACAGTATTTACTCCAAATAAGCAACGCAATGTAACTGAGAGCGAGGAGAGCGAGCAGGAGGCACGATTGTGGCCAGTAGGTCTTAAGCCAATTAACTCATATGTATACACACGCAACTCACTCAAATACGTATTATAAACTGATAAATAAACCAACTAAAGCCCAAGCCGAGCGTGTCGAAAGTGCGGCCGGAGGGAATCACCTCCGCTGATCATCCCCCTGGGGTGGGTGTTGGGTTTGGGGCTTTCATCACATGGTGACACACTTCGTGAATCAGCACGTGCCTTATCCAAAAACCGAAAACCCGTCGAACTGGCAAGCCAGCTTCATCTGCAACCACAAATCGGGGCTTTGGTCACGACTATGTGGTGGTCGCTGCCACTGCGTCATCGGTGGCCTAATCAATTTCTGGCCCGGCTTACGTCACTAACTGAGAGTTTCCTCCTTAGCCGCCTTTGTTACCAACGCGCGCATAGATCAGCGCGCTGGACGCAGAGCAGCAGCGGCACGTGTGCTGGGGTCACCTGGGACGTTGACTCTAGGCAATTGACCAAACTGGTTATTGCCATCCGTGTATCTGCGAGACAATTTGCCGGCCAATCCGTGCCCCCGTTCAATGTCGGCCCGCCGCAATTGTCCAATTGCCTTGGTTGGAGTCACAGTATGCGGCGAATCAATTAGCGAATGTGCGCGGCGACCCTCTTGGCAACCGGTAGCGCGGCTCTACGCGAATCTACAGATCTCTTTTGGTATATATATAACGCCCAGGTGCCAATTTTAACACGCACACAAAAGACCCAGGCGACGCCAGACGAAGCCAAACAACGATCTATCCATCAAGTTCAGGGTCACAAGCATCAAATGGCCAATCGCCGATCACTCCACCGGTCATAATCAACACTCGGCCTTAATTAGAGTCCAACACCCCCTGATAAGCGAAGTCTTCGCTCTTGGTCTAGGTCTGGCTACGAGCCCATACCCAATCCATCATTTTGGGTGGGAAAAAACCCGGGTATCCTAGAAATTTCACTCGATCTTCTTCTGACGCTTAGATGTTGTCAAATCGCGAAATTCGTGCTGCGAATTAGCGCCCGCGATTGGGGCGTGTAGGTGTGAGTTGAGGAGCGATCACGCCCAAAAATAAACCCAACTCTTGAGCCACTTTGGCAGAGGATGAGCTGCCTCCGGGAGTTATTTTTAAAGCAAACAATAACGGTAACCAAGGATCTCAGCTTTGGTATATGGCGGGGTTTATATTTAGAACGATATATGCAAGATATATATACAAGAATTTCAAGCATATACTCAAAATAAAATCATCCACAGCGTAAAAGAGGTCGTAAATTCTATAATCATATCAAAATTGGTGTTATCTCTAAGGTATTACGCAGACATTATCAATAAGATACGCTTGCCATCTCATAATATTAATAATGTTTACATAATTTCGAATAATCTGGAAACCATTTTCGATTAATTATTTTTGGTAATTTTATGAAATATCTTATAATAACAGTTGATATTCAGTGAGCTCCAAAGATACTGATACTGGTAATCTGGCCATTCACCAATTTAATGCCTCTTTCGGTTATTTTATGAACAGGTTTTTGCATTTTTAAGGTGTGCTAATATTTCATAATAATATTTGCTAGTGTTATTTGACTCTAAATATGGAACTTTATATATTATCCTACTTTTTTGGGTGTGTGCAAAGTAACCACTAGAACCGCAGGTCGAGAACCAAACCCACTGCGGTGGCGACAACTGCACCTCCGGCTCCACACATAGCCATTGTTTGATGTTTTGGCCCGCAATTAGATACGGCGCTCTAACCAATCTCGAATCAACCAACTGTAGGAATTACTTTCTCGCCGAGCGTTCGCCTGAGCGAGAGCGCGTGACTCATACGCAGTGGGGGCCGCACAAAGAAACTACAGGCAAGCAGCAAGCAGCAAGCAAGCAGGCAGGCAGCAACCTAACCTAACCAGCAAGAGCAGCTCCGGCTAAAAGTTGTGGGCAAATCAAGCCGCTCGCTCAGTCTGCGATACACAGTCGACGCTGAAAGATCGATTCGGCGGGCAGTCCGCATCCAAGTCCAAGCCCAAGCCCGCCGCCACCAAGTAACAAGCCCATTTCCATATTCAATACCCGCCACCGGCCAGTCAGTCTCAGTGAAGTGAACGATTTATGGAAATATATTGATTGCAATTCAAGCAGACAAGTGTGTGAATCAAAAACAAATAACAAACAGCATTCCCTGCTACCTGAATACACCGTACATATACCCTATTGCCATGGAATATAGCCGACCAGATCGCGGCCAGACAATGCTGCTAATTATGATAGGTGAGTCTCCGCGCCGACAGTCATGCCTTCTCGGGATACTAAGACTTATACATGTGCATATATATATATAATATAAAGACAATAAACACGCTTCGCTATATGCTAATTATGTGAACGTTAGCCGCCACAAGCCCTTGTTGATTGGAAATTGTTAAACCATGAATAAACACCATTGGCGCAATCCATTGAGCAGGGGTGTTTGAATGGATTTTTACTCTATAGTATAGGGATATACCAGGAAAAATAACAAATCTTTAATTGGTAAATTATTCATTAGAAAGAGAGATTAAACAATTAAAACTGTGGGATATCATCAATCATTTTAAACTAAAAGTTTTGTATATTATGGCTTCCTCAGTTATATGCTATATATCATGAAATATGGCCAAAAAATCCCCCCCGACAATCCTTATCAGTGCCTGGCAAATTTGAATACCTATAATAACCTTAAACGTTTGTTTGTGGAACCTCAAGACGTCAAGAGCAACCATATCATCATCCTTGGGCCTTCATCCCAGCCCAGCCACTCGTAAACCAGTTAATGATGGCTTTACGAGGCCCGTCATCTGCTAATCCTCCCGTAGATAAGATCTGTGGACGGGCGGCGCATGTGATCGTCTCATAAATATCATCCAAGCGAATCAAAGTCAAAGCCCCTCGTCGTCGGCTGGGTGACATTTCAGGCGGGGGCCTGTGAATGGCTATTTGCCATTTTCCCGCAATTTATGGAAACTGGTTATACTCAAGTCGTGCTGGCTAATGAATAATGACGCGATTAAATGGGGCGCTCTACTCCCCAACTTACGTATAATGGCTGTAAATCACGGAAATTCCCAGAATTCGGCTTTCTCAGCCACCCAGCCGGTTCAAGGCGACTGGAGTTCGTTTATCTGTAACTCCAATATATAATAAATAAGTCGAGCACATGGCACATTCCGACTCCCATTTCCACCTGGCTCGGTTTGCACAGGTGTAGCCACCACCACTCGCTGCTGTGCTGCTCCGCTGCTTTGCCCAAACTGCTGACGTTGACTCCAGCACGTTTTACCATTGGAAGCTAATTAGAATTTAATTGCTAATATTTTGTTGCTGCCGCGCTTGTTATTCTCCAGCTCCGCGTGTTCGCTGGGTGTTTACCGCCTTATCAGTTACCAGTTGACACTCTATAAATAACCGAACCCAACGCACCACCCGCACAATTTTATCCACCGAAAGGTTAACTGGTAACTAACGCTCCTTTAAGAACCCACACACCCATTATTTATATACGCTTTGGGTGGTGTTATTTTTAGAAGCCCATATATCAAGTTCCATAATCTAGCTTTCCAGGGGTTTCGAAGCAGCAGAACTGGAGCAGGGCTGTCTAGATTTTGCCTGTAATGGCTTGGTAACATTTTCAGATAAGCCCCAAAGATGTCTCCTCTCGGTTTTATCAGCATGGAAAATATTTTGTTGAGACTAACAGAAAGATTCCAGCCTCGGGATCGGACATCCCCTCGCTAGACTCTCTGTGCTAGATGAAGGTGTTTTTTGTTTATCAAGATGGAAATTATTTTTGATAAAAATAATAATTAGCACAAATATTCCATTCATCTAACCTGTCTCGGGACTGGAGTTTCCACATGACTATTTCGCTAATCTTGTGGCCAGATGACGCGGGTTTAATTAGGGCTTATAGCGAATAATGATCGTAATTAAAAAGCCTCTAAATCAATTTAAAATTCGCTTTAATACCCATTAAAAATATCTGGCTTTCCTATCTGCTAAACTAAACTACTTACTTTTTTTTTTTGGCTAGACAGCGGGGCGTATGAGTTATCCGTATACGCAACCTATAATCAGTTGCGCAACTTTCCCCCGGGACTGCCCAATCAAAAATAGGTTACTGTGGGAATGACCAGCTGCTGCTGTCTCTCATCGCGCGTTTCGTAGCATCCCCAACCTAGGTCAACAATTGTGATTGTACCGCCCCGAAATTTCATCACCATTCGTTGTGAAATTGATAGATAGGGAGAAACTCAGAAACCCAGTCCGACAGCAATCAAATAATTATTGACATGCTAAAGATATTTTTGGGCTAAGTAACGCTGGGGTGCCGTGTGCCGTTATGGCTCCCCGCTCCCAACCAACAATCCATCAATTCATCCATTCCGTGTCCATAAAAAGAGAACGCACCTTCGATGGCGAAATGTGACGGCGCGCCGTTCGTTCTGCCGCCAAAGAAGTGTGCAAACAGTTGTCAACACCCATCGTTGGGTCTTCTAATTGAGATAGGGAGAGGGAGGCTTTTATTGGCGGCAGCTTAACTGGCTTTTATGGTGTTTATGTTTGTGTGTCGTTTCCTGGACACGTCAAAATATTTTGCTAGCTGCTGCTGCTGCTGCTAACAGCTAAAAGATAGTGCTAATATCGGCTTAGCACCTACCCCACTGGATCTAGATCTGGGGATATCCTCTAGGCCGTATCTGGGCTGTAGATATCCCCCCGAAAGCCCAACGCCACCTCAGACACTGGGTCGGGCGACTGCCTTATCAAGTCAAGTGGCTATAGCCGTAAACTTAACCGCCGATTATTAAGTGATCCATTTCTAGGGGGGAACGCCCCGCTGACAGTGGCTATATTTAGGACCGCTTATCAGTCGGGTTAGTGATGATGATGGGGTACGTCTTCATTGGACTCTCTCTCTCTTTCTCGCTTACCTGAAGGAAAATCTAGGCGTTCGCACGCCGCTGAATGGGCGCGATAAGCTATCATCTATCAGTGAGCTCACCGCTCTGTCTTGCTTTCCCTGATATCAACACTAATGCCCCTCGTCCGCTCCGCTCCGCTCCTCACCATGGTCTGCCATTCGATTCGATTTGATTCGATGCGGTTTGGTTTGGTTCGGCATGGGCATTCTACTCCATTTCAGTGCTCATCGCCTGCTCGAGCAGCGTACACGGTCAGTCCTATCTGTTCAGCCTGGAGAACGTCCTCAACGAATCCTCACGCCAGCTGCCCCGCAACCTCACGTCTGCCAACGGAACCACCGAGGTGGACCTGTTTCCCGAAACCATCGCCAACAACACACGGATAATAGTCTACAAAAACAGTGAGTATCTCAGAAAACATAAGCTCTTGACAGGTTCAAGAAGAACTTTTAAAGGATAAGATAAGTGAGGTGAATAAACGTAGATCAGGTGTTACTAAAGTTGATAAATAATTATTTATTTATTAATATAAATATATTTTCCTACTGGTGGATATATTCATTTGTAAATCTTAAGTGTACAAAGTTTCAATTAATTCCGAGAGATCTAGAAAACTAGCAGGAGCAAGATCTGTAATATAAAAGCTGAATGATTCATGTTAATTTAAAAAATGTTTACGAGGCTTTTAAATATATTTATGGATTATTAAAATATTTATTACATTTGTATCCAAGATTTGAGAACATGAAAGTAAGCAATCTATAAATCTTTCGTGTGAAAAAGTCTGGGTAATCCCTGAGCAATCTAGAACAGTTCCCTCAGCTATCAATCAACAGCATCGCTCTATGAGTAACAACTCGATTCTACGAAAATTCTATAGAAGATTTCCATTCGAGATATAGGAAGTAAGGAAAGAATTAATTCTTCTATTTTCTTCATCTTTTAAAGCAACCAAAAACCAACTTCCGCTATCTTATCAACTCTAAATGAATAAATTGAAGTGTTCTTACAGTGATAACCTATCTTGCGGCATTTAAATTTAAATTTGTAAGACCCTAAACTAATACAAAAATAACATATTTTTGTTTTCTGCACACAGAGCCCTGTAAGCCTTAATAAAAATAAATTGAAGTGGTCTGATAACCTATCTTAAGGCATTTAAATGTAAAGTTCTAAAACCTTAACTATTACACAAATAAGATATTTTTGCTTTCTGCGCACAAAGTCCTGTAAGAATTAATAGGTTTTTACTGATATTACGCGAACTCGATTTCATAACTGGTAATATCTCAATTTTACTAGAACCCTTGAAACCGACAATCAACACAACAATTTTTCTGTTTAATTGTGTTGCCCACAACTGGGGTTAGCCCCCTATCAAGTGTACAGTTGGCCATTAGCGTAGGCATTAGCGTAGTTCGATGACGAGACAGTAACTCGAATAGCGTTTCGTCATAAACTTTATGGCCCAGACCCAGAATTCGTGACTACAGGCACCACCAATCAGCAGCAACCATCGCTCTGATAAGCTGATCCCGAAGCAAAAAAAAAAAAACTCTTGTGTTTTGGGATGAAAAAAAAACTGCTTCTTGTTTCTGGTGAAATTCGCAGGTTTTCCCATAAAGTTCTAGAGAGTTTCCAATATTACTTCTATGAATCTTCTTTATTAGTATTGATTTATGGTCTGGAATTTTAGAAATCTGATCTTTAAGATCAATATTTAATAGCTCAGGTTATTTACAAAGAAGCTTGAGTTATTTATAAACCGGATACTTGCAACCTGAACCTTATCATTTTGATTTAGTATTGGAATTAAAGAAATAAGATCTTTAAGTTACATATTTATTAACTTGGTTTATTTACACTGATGAAATTGCGTTCCTATCAAGCCTTTTATGAACCTGATCTTTGGAGCAGCAAAAGTTGCAATTCTAGGCTTTGTCTACGAATCTGTTGATTTTATTAGTTCTAATTAAGACATAAGACTGGGTGTGTCTAGGCTGGGATTGATGGATTCTAATTAATACTAATCTTTTTCCTTTTTTTTCAGCTGTCGTCGAGTCGTCCAACGAACTATCCCAGACAGCTATGGATGTGATCACGATTGTGTGGTATGTGGCCACCTTCTTGGCCCTCGCCGCCTTCTTCATGCTGATGGCCTGTTCGGATCGTCGGTGCCGCGACATGCGCCGTCGTCCCGCTGGCGGTCAGTCCACGGAGGGTCTGAGGGCTCCACCCACTCCCTCGCCCTCGTACAGTGAATTCGCGCCGCCCAGCTACGATACAGTGATCAAAATGCAGCATGCGGCCAAGACGAGCGTGTTTGTGATACCCTTTAATAACAAGGGTAGCGAAGTCGAAGCACCGCCGCCGCCACCGATGCCAATTTCTGCCAGTCCATTGCCACCTTCGATAACCTGCAATGTGTTCACTGTTAATGAACTGCAGAAGTCGGCCAACTAACCGATAAGCAGCAGGTGAATCCCTGGAGTGATCAATCTGTGATATTTGCTGTTTATGGCAATGGGCCAAGTACGAGTATTAGCCGTCTTAAGATCCCCCCACAAAAGACTGACAACGAATGATAAAATGCCAGTTTAACTGAAAATAGATGAATAAGTAATTAAATATAGAAATGTTATTGCAAAAGTGACTCATTACCCCCGACGAGGGGATGTTTAATATTCTAAGAACTCGGCTTATAGGGGGCTATTCCAAGTTCGGGGTGAACTTATCTGGCAACACTGCTCGCCACAAGCTTACATCTGATGCCAAAACCATCTAGAGGAAGCTTTTAAGGGGAAAGCTCTTGGCAAAACTTTTCTTCGAAGCTGATAAGCATTGAGTTGAGTCCAGGGGAATTTTAAGCGTTAAGGGGACTCCCACTTGTGACCCGAACTTGAGGCCTTTAATCTTTGCTTATGTTATCTGTGGATCTGTTGATCTGGAGGTGAAGTACGTTCGGAATAAGAGTGATTTAACTGATTACCTTAAGCTTTGCTTGTTTTCCTCTCTGGAAGAAGGCACAAATTAAATAAATACAAAATAAATACACAATAAATACAGAATAAATACAAAATAAACACAAATTAAACACAAATGAAAAACCTCTCCACACCCAATGCCATTTAGCGTCTCAGGGTCAGGCATTTAGTTCATTCATTGATGGCTTCCAGTTAATTTCTTAGCCAGCCGGCAGTTGTTGTTTAGATCCCACTGAAGGTAACATCTGGTAGCCGAATGTGCTTTCTGGGGCACAGCAGCCAGCACGCCGCACACGGCGTATGCGTAATATTTCACATTTTGTTTATTTTGCACACAAATATTTCACACACAAAAATGTTTTCAAAAATTACACAAACAAAGCCCGCAGATAAGAGGCGTGCGCGCGGTGCTGGAGAATATTCGGGATCGGGATCGGGATAGGAATGGGGGGCGGGTGTGTGCCAAACCAGATCGGATTGCAGTAAAATCACGTTACGCCCCGCTCAATGCGGTTCATTTGATGCAGACCATCTCGGCTCCTCTCCTTGGTATGGCTGCTCTTGCCCGACGCCGATGGTCGCTGATTGGCGCCTTGTTGCCCGAGTTGAACGCTTGATTGTGGATCCATTCATTAACCGATCTTTGCTACGCTGTGAGAAATTTAGGTTCTGGAATAATGGGTTCTTTATTTCTAAAGTTGATTCATTTAAAATTATATCGGAAAGGTTGTCTTAGTCACCAGCACTCAAATTGTTCACGAATAACCACTAGACATAGTATTGTATATTATGTATAATTTTCTAAAATAAAAGAACACATTAATTCAAAGGAAAAAATATAGCTTACTTAAGCGATCGATTTCTATAGTTTCTACTTTAGACTTTTGAGTGAAGAAAACCATTATAAAAAATGTAATTAAAATGCAAATAAGTATTGCTATTAAATTATAATAATATTTATAGTTTTGTGATGACAATTGTTTCTTAAAAGTAACAAATAAAAGCACTGTGAACTTTTACCAAGATTATTATATTAATTTTAATATATTTAAGAACCGAAAATGTACGAAATAATAGAAACAAGGCATTTGTTTTAGGTTAAATGTGAGTTTTTAATAAGATAGGTGACTTCCTATAAATCTATAGGTTTTCTTTTTGAAGCATAAGCAAATTTCATGAATAAATCCAAATAAATATATAAACTAAGTGAACTAAAATCGTTAGCTATAATACATTTCCCCCTGTGTAGGCCGAGCAATCAAGAAGACCCGCCACACACTGACCATAAATTAATAATCCCAATTTGGTCACAATCGATTTGTTTCGAGTGTAGTTGAAGAGCGCCCCGCTGCTGATTGAGGCGAATAGTTGGCGGCGATAGGAGTTGGCCAATTTTCTAAACTCTCTCACGCTCTTCAATTGAACCGAGCTTCCTCTTCCACTTCCTCCTCCTCTTGGCACTCGCACTCTCTCCCGCTCTCCAACGCCTTGCCTTCCGTCTCTTTCTCCGCCAGTAGTAGTTGTGCAAAACTGTTCGCTCTCGCCCGCTCTATCCGTCTCCGGCGCTCCCTCTCTGTCTCTCGCTCTATAAGTAAGTATTTTTCGTTGAAAAGCATCTGCAGCGTAATTAGCTGGGATCAGTTGAACGCAAACCGTGCCATCGAGAGGAAGTGGATTACCAGAGAGTGTCGAGACGTGATCGCAGTGTGATAGGAACTGAACTGAACTGAAAAATTCTGAGAAATATCGAACCGAATCGAACCGCAGCGAACTGAATCGCTTTTAAGGCACATCACGTATACGCCCCGTTGCCCACCTTGAACATGTCGCTGAGAAAGAGCTTCTTGGGCTGCCTGCTGGTGGCCACCGCACTGATAATGCTGCACCACGTCCACGCCGATGTGGAGACAAACGAAGTGGACAGCGCAGATACGTACAGTAAGTGATCGGTTTGTGGATTTAACTGAAAATCAAATCAAAGCGTTGATGTCAACGAACGACCTTTTTCGAAAATTATACAAAGATCAACACTAGTAAAAAATAATGAAATCTGGACTATTTTTTTATGAAAAACTTGTTTAGTGGTGTTTTTTCCCTTGTGTTCTTTTAGTTTTGAGAGTGTTTTGTATTTTAAAACAGTTTCTACATACATTTTTTTCAAAATTATCGAACATGTAGGAATACAAAACAGTTTTTAATGTTGTAGGAAAACTCTTCATTAAATGTAACGAATTTACTAATTAAAAAAAAATATCACAAGGATATGACTAAAGTTCTAGATAATTTTTTTAAAGATAAATAACTATTATACATCCTTTATCCCAAAAAATATTGAACTGCCTAGCACTTAAAAACTTAAATCCTTAAATCCTAATCATCCCTTATTCCCTCTTAAAACCCATAGTGCTTCAGGGCGTGAAGGTGTACCCCAACGATCGACATTGTGTCCTGGTCGGCGGCCTGTGCGTGAAGAGCGATGATTGCCTGGAGCCCACCACAAACCGGGGCCTGTGCCCCTCCAGCGCCGGCTTGGGTGTGGAATGCTGTTACGAACGTGAGTACAATGCCGGCGCCCAGTGCTTGTTTCACCCTGCTTAAAACCCCGAAAAATACCCCCATCAGTCCGACTCAAGTCTCCGTTCTTCTAAGCCACCATTAACCCTGCATTCCATCCTATAATTGGTAGCCCGAAATATATCCTCTACTAATCCCAAACCCTGATCCATTCTGTTTGTCCCGCCGCCCTCGAAAAACACCAAACGCCAAACGTCATCCCATTGCAATCCCATTGCAGTGCCGGTGAGACCAGCGCCCTGTGCAGAGCATTTGGGACAATGCATGGACCGATGCCACCTGAGGCTCCATCGACCCGGTAACGACTGCGAGAATGGCCAAGTCTGCTGTGTCCTGATCTAGTTATACTTACGCACACATAGAAGCAAACACACACTCACAAATACACACACACACACCCCATGCACAGGGAAAATATCATAAAATTGATCGGGTAATTTATTCGGAAGAAATGTGAGCACATCAGCATGACATTTGAAAATCTCTTAGTTTTTGAAACTGATCTTCATTTTTTTTTGTAGAAAATCGAAATTATTAAGGGTTATTTTGGTTTTTAAACACTGATATCTTGAAACCTTTTATTTATTATCTTATTTCTTTTATCTTTAAAGGAGAAGATTATTAACTCATTGAAATGTTTATAAAATTGAAAGAAAATATTGAATTTGTTCAGTTTAACTTAAAAACTTTTGTACTTAAGTAATGATTCATAAAAAATTATTTGGCATACAACTACAGCGAGAATAATTATTCAAGTAGACTTTATACAAGCTAAATCAAACAACTTATACGTAATCTTTGTGTCCATTGAAAATCAATTAATTTCTTATTATCAGAAGGGTTATAAAATGTTAACTAAATAAAAAACTATACAAAAAGATGTTTTCAAGTCTAAATAATAGAATTCCCGTTTAATTAACTTCAATTTATATTTTTAAAGTCTAATTCCGGTAAAATGAACTCTGAATTTGGAAGATTTATTAACTCACTTTCGCAAATTTTTGGTATTTAGATTATGATGGTTTTTTCTCTGTGCACATACACCAACACAAACACACATACACACCGTACATAAACATGTATTTATTTAACTATATGTATATTAATTATATTGTACGAATACTTTTGTATGGCAACTTAGGAGTCCCCCCACAACCACAGCGTAAAATATTTGACTGCTTCCAATAAATGCATTGTAAATATTTTCAAAAACAATTCTCTATGCTCCACTCACGCACACACAGCGACAGATTGGCGGGGGATTATGTAAGTATTGGTATGGGTCAGCTGACAACTGGAAGTCTCTGATCCCGTTATCAGCGGGGAGTTGTGCCGTCACGTGCCTCTAAGTACAGTTGTGTGACCAGAAGCAAAAGGAAGCCCCAAAACGAAAAGAGGGGAAAAAAAGAACAACAAAAACCAAATCATCAGCAATTAAAATTGGATGAGGAATCGGGGAGTTTATATATAGACGATGATGATGATGATCATGAGATGAAAACAAAGCTTATCGCTCCGCTCTCCCTGCGAATGGGATTCAATGTCAAGTTCAGATCCCCCAAAAACACAAAAAACCAATTCGTTCTTTGCACCGTCCCTAGTTTCTTTTCTTCTCTTTTCTTTTTGTTTCTTAATTATTTTCCACCACTATATTGAGCGATGAGTTCCAAAAACAGTTCCAAACGAAAATAAACGACCTTGCCAAGCTATATCTTTCACGTCCATGCGCCATGTACTCTCCGATATTTGGATATATGTATGTGTGTGTTTTGTACATTTATTGTTTGTATTTTTTTTAGTTATCCCTCCCCCCAGCCCCCTCGATTTCATTGCTAATGTTTGGACGCCTATTCCGTTCAGTTATTTATAGTCCATAGGGTCACTTCAGTTTAGTTTAGTTCGTTTTGGCCAGAACAGTGCTCTTGAGTTGAATGAATCCGAGCATGCAAGGCGGCATTGAGGCGTGAAGATGTATCTATCGGAAAATATGGGAATATATCTGAATAGGGGTACAGGCAGGCTCTGTTTTCCCTCGGAAAGTGTTAGAACTTCTTTAGGAATGTGCACAAGACCATAAAAGATATGTATTTAGAACTTTAGTAGGGTATTAACAAGATATATAAAAAAACATATCAGAGTTCGCTGAAATTAAAGGGGTTACAGTACCTGAATCTTGTGTATACCAAGCTCTTATATATCCCTTTTTTGTACGTATCAATATCTTATCTTTACACCTGTGTAATATCTTGAAGATCTATGATATATCCCCGACCTTCTGTCGAGTGCATTGCATCACTCTCGCTGCACTCGCGAATTCATTGCCATTGTCGGCTGGCAATTAACCAATTCACTTAACCCCCCAATGCCAGTGACAGTGAAAACACCGGCCTTGTCTGGACACTATTTGTGATCTGTATCAGACCATAGAGCGGAATAGTACTATATTTACTATATGCTCTATATAGGCGGCAATTGAGTGAAATCTTTCAACTGCGTCTTAGATTGCATAAGCGATGCAGTGATACCGCGAAATCGCTTGAACCCGAACCCAAAGTGAGACGACGGCTTGCCGTAATATTTTTACTTAATTTTTATTTATTTTAATTCACTTTTTTTTGTGTTTTGTTTAGGAAAGTACCAGCGTTCCGTGATGAGGATTGGCGCTGGGGCTTATCAAGGCGGCTCATCATCACCGGTCATGTCACATAATAAATTATTTATGTGGGTTTTTTTTTTGTTTAATTTGCAGTCGTATTTCTGTTGTGCTGTTTTCTGCTCTTTGCATTTGTTTACGTTTTCGATTTCGTTTTTGCGAGCTAATACCGATTTTTGTGTTTATTTGCCTCGCATTTGCACCAAAGCGAAACTAATAAAACTTTGTGTGTGGATTTTGTAGGGGGGTTTATGAGGGGTTTTTGCGGGGGTTTTGTGGGGTTTTGTGGGGCTCGGGATAAGGCTCAGGCCACGCTCATATTTCATGTCATAGTTCGCACTCATTTTTAACTTGACATAAAGCTGTGTTGGCGCTTGCGTCTCATATCCTGCGGGCAGTGCAACGCAATTTGCATCTCCGCTCCATGCTCCACGCTCCACGCTTCACGCTGTGCCCTTTATATTTTGCACATTTTTTTCTTAATTTTTTTCCTGCATGTGGCCGTGTGGCTGTGGACTGTGGAGAGTATAAAAGAAAATGATTTTGTGGCATAAATTAACGCCGAGAGGCACACGGAACACTATTAAAAAATACGGATCCGCCAGAGCACATACACACACGTCGGCGCCTGGCTTGGCTCTTCGTCCTGGCTTGGTCCAAAAGGATGTGCGGTGCAAGTCGATGGATGGCTTATGGGAAAGCCAGTTTCTGCATTCTGCATATTCGTTGGTTGCTCCTCATGTTTGTCAGGACGGAGTGGGGGCCTTGCCTTCTCATGCAATTAATCCTTTTCCCAGCCCCATCGCTGGCTCATCCTTTTGCCCGCAAAATGACTTTTTAAGTTAATTTCTGGCTGCGTTGAGAATCTTCAGCGAACCCCCCTCACTCTCTCTCTCTGGATAAAGTTAACGTTTTACGTACTATATACATATATATCGGAGGCCTTTGTTTTTCAACTTCTCAAATAATCCATCCGTTGGCCGTCATTAAAAATGGCTGAAATAATGGCATTTATTTTTGATGGCTTTGAGAGCAGCTGCCCCAGTTTGTGCAACGTTTAGCCATAAGCCTCAATTATTTGGTTAGCCGCCTGCTATTTTTTTTTTGTTGCTTTTAGCAAGTGTTCAGACTCGTTTTTTGTCAGGATCAACAGGTCCTGACGTGCGTTGTTTGCTGCCAAATATTTGGGTTAGTTAAACCCGATTTAATGGACCGCACAATGTCAACATGACATCACATTTTCCTTAAACACACAGCCAAAAAAACACAGTGCTTTCGAAAAGTATAAGGAGTGAATTATAAATATAAGAGATTATATTGTAACCCAAAGTGGAGAAATATATTTGCTATATTAAGTATACTTTAAAGGATAGGTATAACTTGAAATTAAAAGTAAGGAAATATTAGAAACCTCAAACAAATCGAATTGTAATTATATTAAAAAACCATTTCGGGGGAGTCCTATTATTTATTATCACATAATATACTTAACATATTGAATATCTCAACACTTTTGAAACGCACTTTATTTCCGCCTCTCTGCGGCCTTTTTGGAATTTGAAATTTCAATGCAAATTGGTGTGCAAATGGCATAAAATGAAATTACTCAAAATCCTTTGACAAATATGAAAGTGTTCCACCTGAAGCCTCCTCCTTCACCCCTTCCTTTTTTTGGTTAATGACATTAGGAGCGAGCAAACGAAAGTGAAAATGAAAATGTTTTTCCATAAGCCAGAGCCAGAGCGATGGTAAGGGTTTGTCGCTTCACCTGCTTTTGATGGTGATGAAACGTTGGTTGCCATGTCGAGATCCGGACACCTCATGTTCATGCGTAGATGAGATGTATTACTTTTTGCTCATCCTCCACCCCCAAAATTCTCTTACAATTAGCCACAATTTTTGGTTGCGATGTACATAGCCACACCAAAGTGTGTAGATGCTGACCCCCGGAGGCGGAATCTTCATTTTTTGTGTAACAGGATTAACCGCAATTTCTTTAATTAAAATTTCCATCACCACGCCCCATCCTCCAGTTCCGTGGCGGGGGTTGGAGTTTCTAAGTCGGGGCAGGAAAAAAGAAAAAGGATTGTAAATTACGCTGTCAGTCAGTCCCGAGTCAGTCACTCAGTCTGTCAACAACAATTAAAACGGGAAGCAACGGCAACAAATTAAAAATTCATCTTCCGCATATCCCATGATTTGTATCTTGTATCTAGTACCTTGTAGCTGTAGCTGTAGCTGTAGCTGGTATCCTGTGGCTGGCATTCGCATCCTGGGGTTACTTGATGTGGTCCTTTTTTTAATTTGATTGGCGTTTCTTGGTGCGGCGTTTCCGGTTTTTCTTTACCTACCACCTAACCAGCCAGCTCCTTGATTAGCGCTCACTGAATGTGAAAGGAGTGAAAGGACCCTGAGGGCGGGCTAATTATTTTTTTATTTTCGGATATTTGCTCAAGACACGAGGCCGACTTACTTGGGCAGCAATCATCCGGACTGATTGGCCTCGAATGCTTTCTGTTTCGACCCTTCTTCTTTTTTTTTTGTTTGGTGGCGTTGCATTTTTAATTGAAACCTAATTTTTAGGCGTTCTTCCTTAAAAATGGCCTCAGGTAAGAGAAGTTTTCTTTCTTAACCATCAGTATCTTTATTTTGGTTCTGGCACATCATGTAATACCCTCTATTTGGTTCATTATCGAACATTTATCCACAAATATACAATCTTTATAAAGCTTAAATATGTATTTTAAAATATAAAGTATTAGCTTATTGAGACTATCTTATTTATTTATTTGTATAATATCTTACTGAAATCGTGGAAAATGTCTCCTTTATTTTTTGTCTTTGTTGCTAAGCTTTTGTCTTGAAAATAAATATTTTACTATTTAAATTCTCTCCCCTAATATAGTCTAGCATTTAATACCCTGCTAACCGCACTTTTTCATTTCTTTTCGGGCTCTCTCGGGTCCTGCAACTTTTTGACTTTTGTTGTGTGCAAATAATTTGCAGCTCGTTCGCTCGTCGGCGTCATTAACAATGTAGGGGGGGGGGCAAATGGTAGAAAGTTTTATCTAATTAATGAAACTTCAGCGCAACGTCAAGAAGTCGGGCGCGGAGCCCCTTTGGAAGTCGTGGAAATCCAAAGAAATTCGCTCCTTGATGTCGTATTGTTGACAGTGACGATACTGTAAAGGATAACTGGGTGGAATGGGGCGGCACAACGTGGCGTATGATTGCTTTTGTGTAAACAACCAGCCATGAACATATATACATATATATATCTATGTCGCTCTCTGCTCTTTACTCTTCATTTTCCATCTTTTTTTATATATACTTCTTTTTTTATCTTCCGTCAAAAGTTTTTTAATTAGCAACAAAAAGTAAAGGGTTAAATATCGCGTCGAAAAGTTTCGGCAAGCTAACAATTAAGTTTCGGCAATGCCGCTGACACGCCCCCTTCCTCACTCGGAAAGGGTGGAGAGGCGGGGGCGGGGCAGAGGCGCGAGTGCAGATAATGAGTATTAAGCAACACTTACTCGCAATTAAGTTTTGCTCCAGCCGCCGAAGCTGCGTCCTTCTTTGTTGACTTTTTTCCGGGCTGTAATTACGCGTAATCGCAAAATTAATTCCTGCACATGACTGCACCGCTCACCGTCGGACAGAATAGCGCAAAATGAAGGAAGGAAGGAAGGCATGAAAGGGGCTGCTGCAAGGATGCAAGGATTCTGGATTCCCAACTCCCGTCTGGCAATAACCCGCAGCCAGAGCCAAGTCAAGGATGCGGCCATTCGACCACCACCAACTGGCTATACGCATTAAGCATTCAAGCGCACAGATAAAACCGCGTAATATTCATGAGATTTGTTTTATGAAGTGCTAACAATGCGTAAAGCTACAGCTACAATAGCCACAACAAGGAGGACGGAGGCGGCGGCGGCAGCGGCAGCGGAGCCAAGTTAAGTGGAACACCTTTTCCAAGTCCATTTTGCCGCCACCCCGCCAGCAATGACTGCAGTGGCCGCAAAAGTTTTTTTTCGACTTTCTTTTGTGTATTAGGAACACACTTTCTTTTGGGAGCATGTCTTGATATTAGGATGTCCCATGCCCATGTTTGACATTAGTACATATCCTCTACTTTGATCTTGAAGGAAGGCAATTAAATGTTATTAAGCTATAATTATTATAAGTTGAGTTGAAATCTGCTTTTTGAAAAAGTGAGATGATGAGAGAGAGATAGAGATTTGTAGACAATTTTATGATTATTTAAAAAACATATATAGTAGTAAGTAATGACACTTTTGATTATATTTCTTAAAATTTGCTTTAAAAGATCACAACCTTTTGTTTGGAATTTCAATATGAACATATGTTGTTATAGATAACAATTAACCCTTAAAATCAAAAGAATATAGTTATCCAAAGTAGATAAAACCTCAAAGAACAATTTTCATTTTCAGTAAGTAGTAATCAATACATTTAAATGCTATTCTATAAAAAACAAACACATTTGTTCTATTGTACCTTTAAAAACTCTAAGAATTCGTGGTATATTACGAAATATTTTAATATTTAAGTTTAAGTGACATAAACTTGATGTTCCCCAAGCTCCCGGCATTTATCTCAATAAATATAATTTTTTTTTTATTAATTTTCTTTTAAAGCTTTATGATATAGTTGCCTGATCCGAATAACTTTTATACAACTTCTTTCTATGACTGCAAAATTACGATTGTTAAAGTTTTAAGTTGATATCTTTTTAATAAAGAAAGATATTAATTTTGGCCAAGACAAGTGATCGGCTGGACCATAGTGGAGCGTCCTTATCAAGAGCACACTTGCACTAGACCTTCAAACGGGTTTAACCCTACAAGTTTATAATATTAACTATAAATAGTAATCATTTGCAATTAAAATTGCTTAAAGCTAAGGAGATTATTACCTTAATTTACATTCCTTTTATTAGCATTTATCGTAAAAGAAAAGGTATCCTATTGTGGGTGTGTCCCAAAAAACCGACATTTATTTTCAAGTTTTTTCCTCTCACCAATTTTCAGCATTTTTTCTTTCGACTTTCTTTCCTTGGCTGGGCAATTTTTCACTTTCGCAAGATGGCAGCGCATTTTAATGAGCCACCGGACGGACAGGCAGGGGCGAATCCTTCGCAGGAGTCGGAGTCGACGGCGGTTATCCTGGCTTGGGTATATGAGGTGCATTTGCATTTTCATTGGTGCGATATGTTAATGACTTGCTTACTTTTGCCCCCTCATCTAGATATTGTTTGAGACTGAAAACCGCTGCAAGTATTTGCTCGCTGGTCCATAGGAATTACTTAAGGATTTGTTGTGCGATTGCGATTAGCCAGGAGACAAGGCAAGTTGGGCAAAAGTTGATCCTGCAGCCATAATTAGTCGGGTCATTTATCATTGCCTTGGCTGGTACCGGCGTGAGTCGAAGCCCCCATTGGAATTACACTTTCAATTCAATTTGTGTGCGTGTAATTTTCGCATTTGGCATTTGACTTGCCTTTAAAATCTAATTTGTGTATTTTGCTTAACGCTTCAATAAATAATTGCAGAAAAATTTCCCATTTACATAACTGTGGGGATAATTTGTGAAATAACAAAAACATGAGCGGAGGCAAAAACAGCAAACAAGAATGAATGCAAAAACTCTTTTTGCTCCGTTTGTTCGTATTATTTACATTGCATTTTTGTTGGATTTGCATTCGTGTTTGTGTTTGATTAAATAAAGTTTTCGATTTTGCACGAATTATATGCGCCAGAGCCGGGCAAAATGTTAAATGAAGAGAAAAATTGCATTTAAAAGCCAAAAATTGACAAAAGTCATTTCAACATTTTAACATTTTGCCAATGAAACAAAACTCAATTTGATGTATCTCTCCTTGTGTGTCCTTTGTGATGCATGTGTGTGTGTGTGTGTGTGTGGGAAAAACATTAAAATAATTGTTTTAAAATCCTTTTGTCAGAAAGCAAAGTAAATTATAAACACACATGCGGAGAGGAGACTGACAGGCAGACAGACCAACAGACCGACAGTCAGACGGAGGATAGAGACAGCCTGGGAGACAGGATAACATTTGCACATCACAAGTCATTGCAGCCAGGACTCCAGTGAGCCATTAAAAAGGATATGACATCTGTGAGCGAGTACGTACGTGTGTATGTGGGCCGACAGGACGAGGACAACTGGAAAAACATGGCAGAACATTAATTTCACTAGGAAACCTCTATGCAAATTTTTATAGTTTAAGAAAGAAAAGTAAGAAAAATCATTTAGTCTGCGGATGGGAATAAAATTGGGCTATTTTGATTGTTGCCAAATATTGCAATATTGCTTGGCCCGGCATTTGCATACAGAACATGCATTTTCCATAAACGGAAAACCAGCAAAACGTTTCAATTTCCCATTTTATTCATTGCAAATACACTCGTACACTTCTTCATCTTTTTTTGGTTCCTTTGTCAATTTGGGGCCGAACCCAAAACGAATTCTTTTATTTTCTGGGAATATTTACACTTGCCGGATGAGGTGGAGGCGGAGGCGGAGGTGGAGGTGGAAAGCCAAAGCCGCCGCCGCAGCGTTCGTAAGATGAAGTTGGGCCTGGGAACCCAAGCGGAGCTCATTTCATCGGACTGGGACGACTCACCTTTGCCAGCTGCTGCTGCTGCTGCTGCTGCTCAATACAATTGTACAATATTTATTTAATGTAAATGAGAAACGGAGCCCAGGCCCCACATGCGAAGGGTGCGAGGGGGAGGCGGACATACAGGTCCTTTGCTGCAGCAGCAGCAGCAGGACCTCATCTAGCAGCAGTCCCCAATGCGATGTGCCATGTCGATTGGTGCCTGCCGCCTCTTCAGTGTGTGTGTGTGTGTGTGTGCGGCAATGCATTGAAGCAAATTAAAATTGGAAATTAAATGTTTACGAAGCACAAAAATGTTAACGAAAAAGTAATTGCTTTTCCAACTTGCCAGAAAATTGAATGGGATCTGTAAGTAAATTGGTGCACGGTCTTAGATACTGCAGATAATATTTCTATTTCATAATTGAATTGAAAAAAATAATAAGAGCTCAGCAAGTAAGTTAAATATTTTTGGGTGTAAAGGTTCCGATTTAAAGATAATTTAAAAAGTATGTCAAAAGAAGTAGGCAAAAGCCTAAAATGTGAGTTTATGTTTCTGCTTTTCAGTTATTATTTTTACAAAACCCTTCAACTTTAATCTCTCCCCCAACAATGTTTATATTTAAATAGAAACAACATTCCCTCATCCTGAGAACTCGACTATCCTTGCCTGCATTTTCGCCTGCCAAGTGTCAATCTCTGCCTGGACCCGGTTGTTAGCCAAGCAACAAGTCAGCAAAGGGCTTACTTGGCGTCGGGCATCATTATCCTGCCATCAGCACTGGGGATGATCAGGATCGGAGTGAATTGAATGGAATGATATCGTGTTCCCACATGCGTCGTCGCCGCCTTCTTCCCTTTTGCGGGCTTGCATGTAAGTTAACATAGTTTGTTGGTTCGGTTTGCACAACGCCCGCCGCAGGATTCATTGTAATGCGCAGCTCGGGTGTCTTGTGGTTTAGAGGTTCCTCCTGCTCTTCCTGTTCCGGCGCTGTTTTCTTTTTCCTCCTTTTAATTTCCGCTCCGTTATGTTGCCAACTCCGGCTGGCTGGCTCACTGGCTCGCTGGCACACTGGCTCTCAGGCTCACTCACTCAGGCTGCTTTGATCCTTGGTCCTCGTCGGCTCCTTGGCCTGTTGATGTTGGCCAGGTGAGACCCCATCTAGGCCAGACATGCAGTTCACGTTCACATTTCCTTTCCAGCAATAACAAGGAGGCGGAGTGTGGAGTCTGGAGAGTGCGTGGCCCTGTCAAGGAGGTGGAGGGGAGGCGGAGGTAGCATTTTGAGTAAAACGCCAATGGCCAATTCGGGCCATCGTCTCACCGGAATTCAGGAAATGCCGTAACCGTGGCCGTAACCGTAACCGTAACCTGATGAAACCAAACATGCTAGCCGCTGTGGCAGCCAAATTGAAAGACAAGCGGCTTATGCCCGCAGGATACGGGGGCCACTTCCGGTCCTTGCTATGACCAGAATGACAATAATTTCCCCGATCAGGCTACCAGTTTTTAGAGTGCTTTCTTTTGAATAAAATGGAGCAAAGACATTTTCAAAATTTACTATCAGAAATCGATATTATTTAGCATTATATAAAACCTTATTATATTTAAAGTTTTGGGAAGAAGTACTTAAGGTTATTCGAGGTATTTGATATTTCCTCTAAAAAGAAAAAGAAACAAGAAAATTCTGAACAAGATTTTATTATATTTTCTTTTCTTAAAATATTATTAAGGGAATAATCTTTATGAATATCAATTAAGGGAATATAATTATTAACAAGCACGATATGCTTGTGTCATGTTTTAAGAATCAACTACTTTTTAAACCAAAATCCCCCCGCAGTTGGTTAAAATTCTTCTCACGATTGTCATTAAAATGTATAATAAAACTTTTATTGTTTGCCTGCTTTAGTGTATGTTCGAGGGTTTTTTTTTTGTTTTTTAACAGGCAGCCAAAACTAATTAATATTAAAATAGCAGGCTCATAAAGTGATTTTGTTTTTGTTGAGCGACGACTGCTGCCACACACACTGCCACACACACACACCCACTCACACGGGCTGCGTGCGGCCTAAAATTATGCAACGCATTTTTTATGTTTCATAAAACAAACCCAGCCGGCGGCTAACTATTAATTAACATGTTAATTACAATTTTTCATTGGCATAAATGCGAAAATGCAATTTGTAAAATGTCGCCAATATTAATTTTATGCACGGGACATTACTCCACATCGCTCTATATATATATATATATACATATACATGTATGGCGCATAAGGGCGGCACATGGCAGCAGGTGAAAGGTGTGTGGGCGGGCGGCGGCGACTCCTCTAATCGAAAAACTCGCTCAGCTGTATTATGGATGGGTGGGTGCAAAATATTGTGCAATGGCTGGAAAAAACCATTAATATTCTTATTTGCTTAGCCGATGATGGCAAAATTGTTAGGTGCAGCGGCCCCGATTTTCCGGGGTCCCTTTGAGGGCGCCCCCTCTCCACACCGACAACAACACCTGATATATTTTGCTCCACATTTTGATTGGCAATCTAAAATGCGCCGGCATTGAGTTATATATATATATATGTATATCGGGCGGCGGACAGCGGACGATGGGCGGTGGCTTGGGGGCTACTAGAGCCCACCACCTTTGTGTGTGCACAAGCTTGTTAAGTTTTATTTAAATTCGAACTGCATTTTGCACACCGCGAATCGGGCAGGAACTGAAGCTGGAAGCGGATCCGGGTGACGGGGCACGGGGATGTCCTCGCTCGCGCCTCGAGCGCCGTCGGTCCGCTGTGATTGTCAAAGGATGCGGCTAGGAAAATAATTAAAAATTCCATTTAAATGCAGATTAGCTCCGCGCAAAATGCAAGAGTACAAAATTATATAGAAAATCCCCTGATCCGGACACACACACACACACACACACATAGATATTTATATGCTTGAGCGGCGGCTTTAATAATAAAATGTTGCCTAAAAATATGCAGATCGCGGGGACAAGCGGTTTTAGGAAACGCAGCGAGATGGAAAACGCTTTTCCCGTATGCATGCCCGGTCTCCGGCACCTCAACTCCATGTGTGCGTGCCAATTATTCATGAGCGTTGTAATAAAATCAAAATAAGTTTCCATAACAATTGCATTAAATATTGAAGCAGTTCCCTGTGTGTTGAGGGAGTTTTTTGGCGTTAGTTTTGCACTTTCTAAGCTTTATTTGCATTCAGCATATTTTATTAGATTAATGCAAAGGTGTGTGTTTGGAAAAAAACCAAGGATTTCCCGTGTTTAAAGGGCATAGAAATATTTCCTTTCGATGCATAAAAATCCTCCTGAAAATCCACAACGACGACGAATCAACATATGCATAAAAAACATGAAATTGCAATCAAGTTTTTCTGCCGTGGCCTCCTCATCTTTATTGGCAATTGCATTGTTTCGGTTACATTACTCATACGCTCCGTGGCCCTCTTGCTTTTATTGAGCCCCCGCCGATATGGCTTTTGTCAATCAGTGTAACGGCATTTAAATATACCATATATATATATATGTATATGTATATGTATATATTCAGATATACTGGCAGCCAACGGACCCAGGTTTGCCGCATTTCATGCGTTTTTATATGTGACAAAAGCGAGCACGAGAAATCAAAAAATGAAATTGTACCATTGGGACACATGCATTGACTGTCTGTAATGGCCATGGATCAGACAGCGGCACAAGTCATCAGTTTTTTTTTTATTTTATTTTATGACATTTTACCCGCCTGCACTGCAGTTGCAGTTGCCTGGGATCAGGCGGAGGAGGAGGACCTGCATCGGCATCCGCATTCGAGAGTCCGGGACATGCCTGGCTGATTGCGGACTGCAATTGTCAAAATGTAAATGCGGCTCAAAAGTTAATAATCATGCCGAAGGCTGGCCATCTTAAATGTAGAACGTTTTTTCGGAGGACTATCATTCGGAAAGGATTTTTTATTATATGCAATAATAATAGTGGGTGGCATAAATATTGATAGCTTCTTGGCTTTTATGTTGCCTTTCAATAATTGTTGCATCTGTTTTCACAACTTAGAAGGTTTTACATATGACAGAAAATAGCAATATATAGTCACGCATAACTATAACTATAACTATACCTTTTCTAACGCCCCTTATTGTAACTTACACATACACATAAGATTAGAGATAAGATCCATTGTACATAGACTTTTAGCTCTTCTTAATCCCTGCTAGAGAGTAGTTGCATTTAGACCGTACAAGCGTTCGGACGTTACAATAAAGATAAGTCATACTTACAGTCTAGTTCTCTTTTCTTGGCTAAACGACGTTGAGCTCAACCAGCAATGGAGGCATCTAAATATTAACTCATTCGTAATCGATTTCGGACCCGACTGGAGTAGCCCCTAATATTAAGAGTCGTGGAGATCGAGGAGAGTCTAGCGCGTCTGGGGCCTCTATTTAACTGGGCCTTAACATCGACATAACTATATTCATACTGTATTTAAGGCGAAGGCTGATATTAGATATTTTAACGTTGCGATTTGAGCGCGATTTTATTCACTTAACAAATTAAGCCTAGCTTACAACGTTACACAGAATAGTTCGCAAATAAATATCGATATTTTGATTGATTTATCGAACAGTGCCAAATAAAAGCCTAAGCGTAGTTTAAACTAATATTTTTGGAAACAATTTAAAAAAATAATAAGCATTTAGAGTTTGCAGATGTTTTAAATATAGTTGGTAAAATAGATATATAAATTAAATAATATTTTCTGATATTTGGTCGATATTATTAAAAATATCGATAATTTAACATAAATTCGATAATTTATGATATTTCAAATTTTGATATATAAAACTTTACAATATTTTCGATGTGATATTGAGACCGATTTTCTTGTCAATGTATGATATCGGAATTTTCATTTCGATATACATACATTCCCAGTCTTAAATGGTTAATAAGACCTTTTTGTGTTATTTTATATTACAAAATGTAAAAAACATACAAATCTCTTAATAAGGAAATTTTCCCAAAATGTATGTGACATTTATGGGTAATTTTTTAGACATTTAGAAGTAACCCATGTGCTATCTCCTGGCATCCATTTAATCCCTCATCCATGATCCATTTAATGTTTTACGAGCCCCGTTTTGTGAGCTCTCGATTGTCTTCTTGTCCAGTTATTACCGCCAAAAGCCTGCTGATGAAATCAAAATATGGGCGAAGTATTTTCATAACCAGGCGGCAGAGCAGGCACACTGCCTCTCGTACACTGCGAGAATAGGGGAGTGGGCGGACGGACGGCGGGGCAAGGGGAACAGCTCGTTTTGAAGGTACGCAACGATGTCCTGCGGCGGCCTTTTGGGCCCTCCAATGAACATTTGAAACGAATTCGGTTCGCATTCCGTTCCCTCTTTCGTTTTTTTTTATGTTTTATATATTTTTTTTCGCCTCTTTCTGGTATAAATTTCATTTTTGGTATGTTTAGAACGGCCAGCGGCATATTTTATGTACAACTTCAACACTCCCAGGCTGCCGGGCTCCCAGGATATGCCCAGGATGTGTGTATGTGTGTCTGTTATCGCACTGCATTTATGTATGGCCGAGTGAGTGAGTGTGCGTGTGTGTGGATGGATGGTGCCTTCCACGTGGGTTACTTAATATACAAAGGCCTTTAATTTCGTCTAAAGCTAAATAAACTTTATACCCTTTGGTATCTGCCGCACATCTACACACACACACACATATGATGGGTGTGTGTGTGTGTGAGTGTACACCTGCGGTCATGCCGCCACCAAAGGACCTTCTCTATGCGAGAGTGTGTGTGCGTGTTTGATGTTTGGGCTGCGTTCTTTGGCGCTCTCTGTTTTGACTGTGTCTGCTATTGTTGTTGTTGTTGCTGTTGTTGCAATGTCCTTGGGCGCATATTTGCATGTTTTATTGTATCTGCTCGGCTCTCCCAGTTTAGGCCACCCCTGTCCTTCACCCCCATCCCCTACTCGTCAGGATTCAGCGCCCCGGGGACACAGTACGCCGCCCTCAGTACGCATGTACCTATGTTTTTAATTCTTTACATCGATATTTGGCCGCTGGCAAGTCAAAAACGCGAGCCGCTGCCAAAGGTTGATTGCGGCACCAGGCTGGAGGAGGGGGAGGGACGTTCAGCGGGGTGGGGTCTGTGGGAGCTGGGCGCTGGAAAAGCGGACAGCGGCGCGTTAGAGGCAATTTTCCTCAAAATATGCATGATATGTGTGCTACACCTTTTGTTATGCATTTGTTTTGATGTTGAAATGTTACCTTTGCCGGCGGCCATTCTCTACATTATTTGCGCTACTTAAAGGGGTCAGACATTAGGGTAAATTAAAGGCAAAAAACCCAGGGGGGGCGGGATAACTATTGGGTAAGGTAAAACTACTTTAAGGTAGGCGAACTTTTACAGTGTAACCCAAGAATACTCCTTTTGAAATTGATCCTTATCCCGGGATCCTTATGCGTGGTCGAGGGCTAATTAAAAAAGCGCTGCATACTCTAAGGAACCGCTGAAGACCTTTCTTTGGCAGCTCCTCCCCACACACACTCGCACACACATATTTACACGCTAGTTTCCCATTACCAGGATGTCTTGCATTCGCAGTGCGATTTTTAATTTGCGTTATACGAGGAGTTTCCTTTTGCCTGGCCCGCGGCTCACATGTGAGCGCGCAGGGAAGCGGGCGCAAAAGGACACGGCGCTGTGGGGTGGACGGAGGAGAATGGGGAAAGGATAAAGAGATGGCAAAGCGCAAGGAGCGGAGAAGAGCAGCGTAGCGTGACATCGCAGGAGCAGCAAATGTCACGCTTCACTCATTTCCGTCCCATGATGTCGACGTCGCCATCGCCATCATCATCATCGTCGTCGTCGTTGCTGCCTGCTGATGAAGCTCAATGGTTAGTGGCAGTCAACCAGGACTTACCTCCACTTCGTCCTGCTGCTGCCTGCCGCCTACCGCCTGCCGCCACCTTCCGGCTCCTGCTTCTGCTGCCTCCTCCATTGGCAAAGAAAACCACATGACAATATTGGTAGGCAGGAAGGTGAGTGTGGGGATGCACTGGGGAAAATTGGAGCTACAGATCACACTTTTCAGCTATAATTTCCTATCTACATATATGTTTTTCCAAAGCTCTGCTTATTATTTCCACAGGTCCTTGTCATTACCTGGCATTCATTAGGCTTTAAATATTTTCCCCCTGTGCAGGAAGCTGGCTGCTGATGTGGCCTGATGGAAAGTGGGTGGCTCTGGGTGGCTCCATTCTCCTCCTCTGTCCTCGTGCTCGTTCCCATTCTGGTTGTGGCTCGTTCTGGGTAGGCAACCTCTCAGCCGGAAGCACTTGAGAACTTGCAATGGCCGGCGGG
Organism: Drosophila baimaii; assembly: GCA_018874675.1. NCBI lineage: Eukaryota > Metazoa > Arthropoda > Insecta > Diptera > Drosophilidae > Drosophila > Drosophila baimaii. The sequence goes on from JAEIIU010044043.1 coordinate 78,542, forward strand.
CATTTTGTGCGGTTTCGTGCGTCGTTGCCCCTCGTCGTCGTCGTCGCCATCCTTGTCGCCGAGTTCGCGAACTGAAAATTCCCTTCGTTTTCATTATGTTGCGGCCATGTTGTCCTTGCCTCGGCCTCGGCCTGGTGGTCCCTCGGCCTGCTCCCTGCTCCCTGCTCCCTGCTCGCTGCTCCCTGGCTTCCAGCTCCTGGCGGCAGCTCCTGCTCCTGCCCGTTGCTGGTGCTGGTGATTCCGCTGCGGCTGCTCCTCCGTCATGGTTCTTTTCAGAGACCACGCCATCATTATTATGAACACCGTTATGCCTGCCAGCCATATATTCCAATTTGTTGTTGTTGCCGCCGCTGCCACTGCCGCTGCTGCTGCTGCTGACTCACTCTTATTCCTCCATCGCCAGCGGTACTCGCCTTTGTTGTTGCTCCTCTTGGTGTTCTTATATGACCGCCAAGTCTCTCCCTTTCTCCGGAACACCCAGCGCTTTCTTTTGGGAGCCAGGATTGGGGGTATATTGGGCTTGGGGATGCAGCGGTCAGCTTCCTTAAAGAAAACAATTAAATTATCCACCAGAACTCTTGATTACCTAGGGGGTATTGAGAGTAAAGCGCAAGCAAGGGCCTCAAAATAAATATTAAGATCTAAGATATGTGAAATAAGAAAGAAAGAAATAGGAGAAAGCACAAATTTTACTTCTCTTACTTCCTTAAATAAAAATATATAGTAATATATAATCTTTCCTTATTCTAGGGTATTCCCTGGTTGCATGCCACACTCGCTAGATATATTCCACTTGCTCCTTTTCTTTTCGTTTCTTTTGCAACATTCTGTAGCATTGCGTTGACAAAAGTCCTGATGCCTTCGCCTTTGCCTCGTGTGCCATTTATGAGTAATAAGAATAAGTTCACGGGGTCGACGAGGCACCTTGGCAGTTCACTTACCTGTTACCTGAGTGCCTTGCAATGGCTAATAAATTCTAGATTCAGATACTCACTCGTATGCAAATAAATAGTTAGGCCAACCGCCTAACTAACTGGCCCGCCGCCTGCGAGCCACAATAATAACAATAATCGTGCCACGCTTAGATAGCGCTCGCACACACACACACACACACAGAGAGAGAAAAACGCTTTCAGCCAATTGAGGAGTTTAAGCATTGGGCCAAGTATGAAATTTGTTTGCATATCTACCGGCCGCCCGGCCGCCCGCCCTCTATCTCCCCTCACTCCCTTGCTAAATGTTAAGTTGCCGCTGCCGCAGTCGGCTGCTTATCTCTCTGGCTCTGGCGCTGCTTGCAACATGCGCCGGGGGCCGTTTTTACTTTTTGGTTTTTCGATACGACAGCCGCACCCCCTCCCTCCCTGCCATGCTTCCCTATCCCCCATCACCACCCGCTTCTTATTGGAAGGACCCAGAGCTGCTGCTGCTGCTGCTGCCCAAATGCAGTTGGCCTCCTGGGCGTGTGTGGGAGCTAGGTGTGGGTGCGTGAAAGAATGAATTTTGAACGAATTTTTAAGAGAAATATTATGGTCTTAAATATTGTGGAAGGTAATTGTTTACCTTAAAATTGAAATGGATTTTCTTAAAATTTAAAATATATATTTTTAACCCTTTGCAGCATGGTGGGAAGACGTATATCCCACCTAGGAAACTAACATTTTTTTCAGTTTCCAAGTTCTTGTAACTCGACTTCTATAATTTTTTATTCAAATTTACTATATTAACATGTTGAGCATTCGATATTTTTACTTTTTAATCGAAAGTTGTTAATGAGTTTAATAATATTGATAAACAAACAGTAAAAAAAGTTCCTTTTTGCAAAAAAATTTGGTCTTCAAAGGGTTAAGTTTACTGCCAACTCGAGGTTAAAGTCAGTTAGAATATATAAATCCAGACGTGATACGCAGAAGGCTTTTGTAAGTAGTATGCCCATTTTTCCGCTCTCGCCAAGAGCTTTATTAGTATCTCTCATTTTTTAAGTTTTTATGATCAAAATTCTATAATCTATTTTATTGTTAATATTACGTATTACGTGTTTGTGATGTAAGGTAATATAGAAGACAGAGAGAACGGAAAGAAAAGGAAGACGAATATTCTCCGAATATTACTTCCGACTTACTACCTCTCATAGGCTAGGTGTGCACTTAGTGGCACTTTAGGCTCCCGGGACTCTTTCCTTTATGTTTTTTGGTGGGCGACAACAAATAGTCTTAGACGAACGTCGCTCGTCATCAAGGATTAGAGAAACTTTACAAAAACAAAACACAAATATGATCATCAGCAAAAGTAACCTACCAAATCTATTCCTTAAAACTCATATAACTTAGGGAGATAGGATTCCACAAATACAATATCCCTTCTTCATAAAAAAAGTCCGTCTAATATCGAAGACAATGCCATACCAAGGAGTTCTAAATGTGCGAATTTTGGGGGATCTTTCCCCATTAAATTCGTGTCACGCTGCCACTGCTGGCGTGTGTTAAGTTGGCCGTAAATACTTTTGGCCTCGCCTGGTGTTTGGCATTTGGTGTCTGCTGTTTGCTGCCTGCTGCCTGCTGCCCAAGTGTTTCGGATGCTCGGATTCCGGGATGCTGGGATACTGGGCTGCCCGTGCCATGGTGTCTTACCTCGTTCCTCGTTTTTGGCATCTGCTCTTTAGCCCTAAGCTGGGATACATTTGGTCGGTCTCTCGTTCACTCGTTCACTCGGTGGTTCCGTTGTTCGGTTGCTTTTATGAAATATTTGTGCTGCAACTTTATTTACAATTTTTTCGGTTATTTATTGTTGGCAATTTATGCTTTCGTTATGCATTTTTCGTTTCTTGTATTTGGTCAGTTCTTGCATTCTGATTTATTGGGATTGGTGTGTGTGTGGTGTATGTGGTGTGTGTGCACCGTGTGTGTTTTGTGGGCGTATGAGGTGCCGGAACCCTATTGAAATGAGCACATTCACACACACTCACACACACGCACACGCACACGATACACAAGTTGAGAAAGAAATTTTTGGCCATGTTGCTAGAAATAGAAGAACGACTAAAATTTCATATTTCTTTTAATTGCAGCATGATGCAAGGCAAGGTTGCAATTAGTTGTTGCATCTGGAAACAGGGTCCACTCTGAGACGTAGGCCTCAAAGGGGGCTTAGAAAGTGTGCTTGGGGCTTATGAAGTATATTATATATTTGATTTGCAGTATTCGCATTCAATTACATCAATAATAATAATAATAATAATTCATAATAAGTTTAAATGGTATTTATTTATTACTAAATATCGATTGAAATATGGCATTGGAAGTCTTGCTGTGCTACAGGAGATGTGTTAATGAGTTCTGCGTATTAAGTTAATAATATTATTTTTTCTAAGAAATATATAGGCAAGCCGAAGAAGTGATCTGGAGTATAAATTCAATAAGTTTTTAGAAAACAATCTATGTGTCAATCAATGATAGCCCAAGAATGAGGCATGTTTTGAACCAAGAAAGTTGTACTTTTTTTTGAATAGGGTTTTCACAAATTAAACATTAATTTGTTGTCTTAAAATTTTCATTCTGTTGAAAATAACATTTTTTTAAATTTATCAAAATTATTATTGCTTCGATGGATTCCTAAAGATTCCATTATTTAAAAAGCAGCGAAGCGCGCGGATGAAGATACGATTATAGCTCGCAGTCTTTACCAGAAATTAAATAGTTCACATTGATTTTGCTTTGAATAGTTTTATTTAAAAATGTTCCATTTGAATTCTTATATGGGGTAAAGATGTTTTCTTTAGAAACTTCATGTTTTTTTGTTGATTAAATTAAAAGTCCGTATTTGGTAAGACCCCATCCGGTGAGGGTCAAGGAGCTGACTCTGCCGAAAGGATAAGGTGTAGTGAGGAGGCAAATTGATTTAATGAATTCTGCGGGAAATTCAGTTAGTCACAGAGGTCACATAAGAGTATTACATTTATTTACTGCACCAAACTGGTCATTCGGTGCAGTGCGATGTGATTTTTGTAACAATATCAGATGAAACGAAATGGTTGTTCAATTAGATTCGAAATAGTCCGAGCACACTCACATATTCGTACCTTTTAAACAAGGCCCAGCAGTGAGTACGAAGCCTGGCAAGGAATTTTTGATTATTTTTCATTCTTGTTAAGATCTAGCAACCTACGATTTTTGATTAGCGAACCGCCACGCGACTTGCTTGGTGACTATATATATGGCATCCATGGATTTCCAAACATATTGGCCGTCTGACCTCCACGTATTCATTCTGCCGCATGTCGCGATCCCCCCATTGAAGTGCCACAGTTTGGCTCCAGCAATCTGAAGCCACTTGCAAGGATCACAAAAAAGAACAAGGTGACGATAGATTTAACTATATTCATATTGAAAGGCTGTCTAATTGTAACTGTGAATGGGGATATAGCTTTTATAGTCCAGCAAATTCGTTGATAATATATTTTATAAGAAAAATTTGCAATTCGGGGAATTCAGTTTATTAAGAAAACGATTTTATGTATTCCCGGAAAGAAAGAGGTTGTCATGAGCCAAAAAAATAGCTCTCAAGGTGGTGCAAGGCAAGCAGAGCATTTCTTGTTATTCGGAGCTGTTCTTTAACTTTAATTAAGTTTACTTTATATATATTATATAGTCTGACTTAAGCCAATCTTAATTTAAATCAAGTGAAATTTAGTTCATATTTCTCTCCAAAATTCATTTTATTGAATATTTAGAAGCCTTATAGGCTTTTAAACCCTTTTGAGAACGCCCCTGGTTGGCATGGTGCCACCTCCTCTGAGCACTTTGGACGTATTTATTTTTCATTTTCAATATTCATTCTGTCTGTTCAATTTTCGGCAATTGTTTGTTACCAAACTCCGTTGCCGGCATTGTTCTTTGGGCCTGTTGTTTTGGCCATGGACAGGCTGCAATCAAAATCAAGGCATTTGAAAGATATTTCCTCGAATTGAACATGACACATTTGTTCCGGCCGAGCTGCGCTTAATGAAGGATTCCAATTGTGCTCAGTCCTGGTCCCGGTCTATTCCCCTGATGAGGACGCTGCCAAGTGCCAATGAGTCCCGAGTTAAATGGCAATCCCGAAGGAAGTCGCTTCGCCTCCCTTCGCTGCTGGGAAGTGTAATTAAAGAACCCCAAAAGAGGGGAATGGAAAATAAAGTATCTCAGCTTAAGCTGGTACTTAAAATCTCCATTTGATTGAACTGGACTCGGACAGATGCAGATGCAGCTGGCAGATACATCGTTATATCTGCACTTGTAAGTGCGTTTGAGTGCAATTTGTGCATTGATTTTATGACTTTTATTCTATCCGCTGGCCACATACATTCCGCTCCGGTTTTCTTCCTTTTTTTTTCCTGCTGTTATTATTGTTTTTCGATTCGACAGCAGCCATCATATATCAATGTCGGGGCAATTGATAATGCTCGGTGCTGCAATGCCATGCAATGCAAGGACAATAACGTCGGGCATAAAAATCAAAAGATGGCCGCTGGGCACACATTTGATCTGACATTTGTTGTTTCCTTGTCTTTTGTCTTATTTATGTTTATTTACTTAATGCCAAGTTATCGTATTTAAATCAAATATTTGACTAAAATATTATTTCTCATAATAAGAAAAATGTCGAGTGGCCGCCTTGAGCGCCTTCTCCCTGTGTGTGCGTGTGTGTGCAATTTGCGCATGTGAAATTTAAATGGAAAATAATCAAGTTATCGCTCGCCGAAGCCTGTCAATCTGCGTTCGAAATGCCTCTATACGGATTTTTGCATATATATGTACATATATGCCCTCTGACCCCCGAAGCCCTGCGCCCCATCGCCACCGCCACCGTCATGGCCCACCCAGGGCAACTGCAATCAAAATTGCAAATACAATAATATGAAAAGCACAATGAAATAAATTGAAATACCTCAAGCTATGTAAATGGGCCAGCGACCGGCCAGCGATGTCCTGGCCATGGACACGCACAGCATGACCACGAGCACGAGCAGCGGGTGTGGGAGTACGGGGAAGGAGTTGGAGCTGGAGCAGCAGGAGCAGGAGCAGGAGAAGGACCCCCTGGCCATACAGATACACCCTCATGCTCGCACAACCCCACACAAAAGGAGAAAAGGTTACCAACCTCCTGCTCTGTCTTCTTAGCCAGCGAAGGAGAGCGAGAAAGTTTGGTTCCTAACTAAATCAAATTGCTGCCAAAAATGAGAAATATTGTTTCGGTTTTTATCTAATAATATATGTAGTTATATTATAGTTGAATATCAGTGATAAAGGAGTACAAGAAGGATGAGTAAAGCCCAGTTTTCATACCTAAAAGAAGCAGGGAGTAACAAGAAAACGCTAACAGTTTTATGTCATCTTAAAAGGTTTATAATAACTTAATTATTTCCCTATTCATACCCCTAATTTTATGATTGTTCTTAGGTAAAAAATGCAGCAAAACGATCCCAGATAAGTTGAATTAATACTAGGTATGTCCACAAATTCAACATATCCTTAAGAACTCTTCATGCTTTTAATATATTAATAACACTTTTTGAATATAATGTAGACATATCTCTCGTATGAAAGTATTTCTAACCAATTTCAAGTTTAAAAGCGATACCTTTTGGCCAGTTAGGGTATTTCCACTTCATCGTTGACCCTTTTTGGACTGCCAGGCTCCTTTTTTGTCTCCTTTTTTTTTGTTTTTGGTATGGCTGATGGGGGTCTGAATGCTGCTGAATGTTGCTGTGTTGCTGTGTTGCTCTGGCTGTTGTTGTTGGTGCGACGGCCTCGTAATCAGCATTTGTGGCGCTCGAGGTCATCCGCAAAGTCTGCAGGCGATGTCGGAGTCGCCGTCGCCATTGCCATCGCCGTAGCTGTAGCCGTCTTCGTTGTTGCCGCTGCTGTGGCACATGCAACACGACAACAGCAAGAACAACGAGAGTTCCGTGTGACGCCGCTTCATCTTCCTGTTTCTGGCCTGAAGCCAAGTTCTGGGTTGGCTGGAATATTATAATTACAAGCGAAACAGGCCCCAGAGCTGCTGCTCTCCTCCATTTCGGCCCAGGCATCAGCTTTGGCTTTGGCTTGCTCTTGGACTGAAGCCGTAGTCGCAGTTGTATCTGTACACTGGGCGAAAAAGAAGGCCAACAGATATTCAAGATTCCAAATTAACATGGTTTTTGGATTCCAAAACAACTGAAAGACTTGTAATTATTATAATAAATATAATTTTTAAATGGTTCCTTAGCTAAGAATCCTTTTTTTTTCACTGCAAAGCCATATCTGTATCCGGAGCTTTAGCAGTCATGGCAACGTGGTGGCAACAGAGGAGCAAAGGGAGTCGGAGTCGGAGTCGCAGTGGGAGTGAAAGGGGGTTCCTGGGTTCCTGATTCCCAAATGAAGTCGAACCAGCGCCAAAGGTGTCCGCGCTCTGACGTTGTGACAGTTTCAGTTACCGTCTGCATGAAGGAGGCAAGACTTGGCTTGGAACCACATTAAGTGTGTGTGTGTGCGTGTGTGGAGTGTGTGTAAGCTGGGTGCATGTGTCTATGTCGTACAGCTGTTGCTACTGCCACAACTCGTTGACTGAATGACTGAGTGACTGGTTGGTTGACTGGCTGACATGGCTAAAATGCCGCAAATGAAGTGGTCTCAGCCTCGACTCGATCTCGGGCGAATGGGATTGGAACAACTTCATTTCGACTGAAATTCGTGTGAAAATTATTGAGATACATTTCCCCCAGCAACGAAGCGAAGAGTATTTTACTAGAGTCTCTCCCCGAAGCCCTTCTGCCCAAATAGCTTCTTCCACCTTCTACCGCTCCTCTAAGCGGCGGACATTGGCGATTATCTTGTCCACGACTGTGAAACAAATGAGCGTCGTAGTCGCACTGAGCCGGAGATATTGCCCCAGGGACATTTGCCGCATTGTTGCTTCAAAGAAGATAGGTCTCTTTTGGCTGCGGCTACGACCTGGGTCTCCGGTCTCCGGTCTCCGTTTCTCCGCTTGCATCCGTATCTGTGTGGCATCTGTGGCATCGCTCTGTGTGTTCAAGGCAAAAAAAGAGTTCCCACATTCCCTATATGTGAGAATATCGCCCTCAGTTCAATTGGCATCCATTTTTGTTGTGTTTGGTTGGGGTTTTGGGTTTTCGGTTTTTGGTTTTTGGTTTTTCTGCTTTCGATGGGGAGGCCTTCGAGCCAAGTTTGCTTATTTGCGCTCTGGGAGGCTCTGGCCAAATTAATAAGCCCGCCTAATGGTCGAAACGAAATGCGGAACGGAAATGGCTCTGACTAATTAACATATCCAATAAAATACTAATTAATTTTGTGGCTTATTAAGAGGTTTCTTTCAGGGGGAAATCTCTTAGATTTTTAATGAAGTTGTCATTGTTTTCTATGACTTATTTCTTATTTTGTTTGAGGGTATTTATATCTTTAATTCTTTATCTACATTTAATATTTTATTTAAATAAAAACTAAGAGAATTAATTGCTAGATATGTGGTACAAAAAATATACAATTCATTCAGCAAATGCCTTTAAAAAATCCTATGAAAATACCTTGATTTTCAGTTGCAATTAGGGTTTTTGCTCCCCCCTTGTGGGGAGCTTTTCCTACTGAGACCCATGGGGGGATTTCGGTCTTGTCAGGCCAGTGGCCAGCGGCCAGATTTCATATTCGGATAGTGAAAGAGGAGAGCTGAGAATAAGAAATAGCCCGCCGGCTATCCGCAAGATACTCGCAATGCTTCGACTCGGCTGGGCTCCCCTCCCCTCACTGCTTGGCAGAGATACTCCACATTGTGTTTGTGTTGTGTTTACGTTGTAAATGGCAGTTGCAACTGCCCCCTCGCCTCCACCCCCTGTCGTTCTGTTTGGGCCTCGAACACGTTCGATGTTGGCTGGCTGAAGTTTGGCCCAAAAAGCCGAGAAGTACGAGTGATTTACGACCATCTTTAGCGGCTCACAAAAATATTTTCAAATTACATAAATTGCGCCAGAATTCGGGCCTTCGGGGGATTAAGTCCACGGATTAGGCGGCCCGGGGCCAGTGACATTTATGCGATGTCAGGAGAGATATGCCGAGATATGGACAAGGGGATGATGATGGCAGGTGGATAAAGAATAACTATCTATCCATCTATTTTGGCACACACAGCCTGCCGCCAATCCCCAATCCTTTGTGCGGACCAGCGACAATGGAATTTCAATTTGCACGGCAGGCCATGCCATGGCAATGTTTTGGCAACACGCGCCCGCTGCCAATTTAAATTTATGCATGAACATTTTCTAATACCACTTAGAATAACAGAAATAATTTATTATTTTTAACACTTTACAATTTCGTTGCCGTGCGCTTGGTGTGCATGGATGGATGGTGTGCGGGTTTTTGGTTCTATTTTGGCAAAACAACAAAGCTTAATATTTGTTTTTCATTTGTTAGCGCGTCAGGTGTGGGGGGGACACGCGGTGGTGGTGCGGAGGGGCTGCTGCCGCCAAAGGAGGCGTTAGAGCGCGAGTCCGATTCAACACTTTGCTGGGGAGCGAAAAACAGCAGCAAAAATAACAGCGAGAAACAGCGCCAAAATATTCATTTATAAATATTTTACAATAAATATTTCGCCATTTGAAAAAGAGTGCAGCCAGCCGCTTTCATTATTGAGCTGCACATTTTATCATTAAAAAGTGAGCATTTCAGAAAATAGGGGCTCCCAGCCGACGCATCACATAGTAGAAACACTTCATAAGCAGCCTGGAGCCCTTCATCTTGGCAAGATATCGCTGCTCCTCATTTAAGTGCACGCTGATGTCATAGAAAAGGCAATAGTTCAGGTATACCAAGGTGCCAAACAGGATGAACAAGGTGTACTGGTAATTGTCATCTGAAAATTATAGGAAATTATGAAGGGAATTTGCTTCACTTCAGGAATGCCCTTTAAGGCCTAAAACCACGCTTACCAATAAACTGTTTCACACACTGGATTTTCTTTATAGCCCGATTCAGTAGGATCTCTGTTACATTAACATTTTCCATAAGATCCTTACGAATCTTTATGGCCAACTGAGCGGCTTTTTGCTTTCTTGCTTTTCGATTTGAAGTTAGCAGTACTGCTGGAACTGGTTTCTTCGGATTATGGGCATAAGGATAGGATTTGGTAGCGTATTTATGTAAATGCGATTGTACTTCAGCCTGCTGCGAAATGTTCCCAGTTTCTTGCGTGATCTCAGGGATCCTGGGTTGCTTAGTGAGTTTGTTTACAGGCTGGGCACACAGATCAATGTGGTTCTCTTCAAGGTGACGCCCCAACTAAAGGGATACGAAAATAAATTATAAATAGGAAGGTATGTAGATTATATCCCCCCCATGAGCTGCTTTCGGTGGTTAAATGGCTTAGCTGAGTTCTCCTCTATTTTGTAGGGCCTGGACAAATTAGCAACTCAGTTTAGGAATAATTAAACTAACTCACCTTGGTTGTAGGATGCTCTTGTTTTCGGGAATATGCAGGAAGCGAAGGACTTCTGGTCCTGCGTTTTTCTGCAGCCTTGGAGCAGCAGTCGCTGTCATAGCCCTTGGACACATTCGTAGCCCGACTGGCTTCTTCTGGCTTACAGTCCGGTTCGTCCGCCAAACGTAGGGATAGATCGTAAAGGTTTTTGGTATTGGACATGGAGCTACGCGCCTCGAGACTGGGTAAAGTGAGTGAAGCCTTAAGATGGCGATCTTCGATTCTACCGACAGATTCGATTAAAATGTCCCCAGCTTCAGTTACCTTGCTGCGACTGGCATAAACGGAAGTCATGCTGGGATAAGGATAAGGATTTTTTACTGAACTTTTGACCAAAAAAAAGCTACTTACGAAGCGGCCACAAAATTCTTGGCCCTGTAAATTTCCACCAAACCCTCTTCGGATGTCCTACAGAAACGAAAAAGGGAATTAAATTCAGAACTTTGTGCATCCTTCGAGATTTATAATACTTACTGCTCTTTATCCATTTCGATCTGATCCCCAGTCTATACAAATTCTGTGCAAAGATATTGTAAAAATATAAAGATGTAATTTGTGTCGTCGAAAACCGAGAATGAATGTATGTACATAAGCTGTCCCATTCAATCGACTCTGGTGTCAAGGGCTGCTTTGCCGTGAATTCCCCTTAGTGACCTGCGGGCACATTTCACACATTTTCGCATTAATATGCAATTAAAACAGAATAGTTGCAACTGTTGCAGTGGCAGTTGTACCAGCTGCGAGGTCTGTTAGTTGCGCAGGCGCAGATCCTTGGGCAATTCTCCACGACCCAGCATCATCATCCGGCAGATCGCCGCCGGTTATCCTTCGGCTTCTATCTCCGCCTGCTTCCGTGGCGCCCCTACTCCTCCTCCTCCTCCTCCGCTATGTCTCCTTCTCCTGCTCCCTTGGCCGCTCATCAAAGCGTCTAAGTCCTGCGGCAACATTAACACAGCGATGCGCAAGGACTGCGCTGTCGCTGGCTCGCTGCCTCAGTCGACTGCGCTGCTCCGCCGCAGGACATTTTTTCACGCAGCGACGCTTTTTCAGTACAGTCGTGCAGCGACTGCGACAGTGGCAGCGACAGCGGCAGCGGCAGCAGGCGCTTCTCATCCGCAACTCCTTCAACTTGGTTCCGCACTTAGTACATAAGCCGCTGTACATAAACAGCATTACACTGGGAGAAGGTCCTTTCAAAACTGAGAATATTTAGGCTGGGATGATATATAAAAATAAATTAAACTTTGAGATACATAGAGGGATAAATAATTCGAACTTATTCCCTAATATTAAGATTAGTTTTTTTAGTTACTACAACAATTTAAAGACTTTATCCACTTAGCCACAATTCTCCCCTTAATCATATTAATATGTATATTTCCTTTGGATTAATTAAAGGTTAAATTATAATTTACAACCTAAAACACTTTAAATTTAATTTTCAATCAGTTTACTTGAAGGTTAGCTGAAGACTAAAAGCGAAGTATATACAAAAACGAATATATATATTTTTTAAATTATCTCAAAGAAATTACTTGATGTTAAACCAAATTTTGTAAGCCCCAATTGTCCCGTTTTCTTCAGTGTAGCCACTGCTGGCGGCCATTTTGGTATGGCGCAACTAAAATGCAGTTGTTGTTGCTTTTTTCGCCTTTTCCCCGTATTTGTCTTCAGTCGTTGTTGTTGTTGCCGCTTTGGCATTGTTGGCGGTTCTTTGCCATCGCATCGCCGCCGGCTATTTGAGGCAAGAACGTGGCTTGCGGGCTCCGACGGACAGAAAAGCAGCTGACACAGGACGTCACAGGACTCCGGCCGACGACTTGACTTGACTTCGTCTCTGACTTGAAGACCGCTTTAATTGCGTTTGAACTTCGGCGCAAAACAAAAAAAAAAACACGTACAGATATATTTATAAAACAAACTCAACAAAGACCGAAGAGCTAAAGCCGAAAACCCGAAATTGAATTGATTCAATTAATTGGAAGGGGTTTTTGGGAGCTGCAAATTATTTAGAGAGATGCCTTGAATTGCACTTTGATTTTGATTTTGTTGTGTGCAACTGTCAGTTGCATATATTTCCAACCGAATGCCCTCGCACACAGAGAGAGAGATATATATTGGGGGGCGTGGCGTGGCGGTGGCTGGGAGCCGGGCAAAAGCCTCGTTTGTTGCGCTTATTCATTCGAATGTTAATTAAATTGTGCTTAAAATGCACCGACTTTTGACATTTGCATCGGCCTGCTCATTGAAGCGCATAATTTGATTCAGGTTAAAAGTCTCGTTTGTGGAATGCATCTCTATCTATAGCCTTTGACTGAAGATATATACATATATTATTTAATTGGGACCGAGAATGCAATGTATATCTTCTATGGCAAATGGGTCTGCATGTTCTACTTCTCTCAGAGAGCTATCTTAAAATCTTAGTAAAAATCAGTCATAAAAATAAGCATAATACCTCTTCCTATATAATTTTTTAAACATTTTATTTCCCTCCTCGCAGCCGCTTTAAAATCCCAGAAAACCCCTTAAACTTAAACCCACATTTTCCGCACATTTTCTTGGCGGCAGACAAACAAAATGGCAGACAGGAAACGTCATCAGCAATGCGGCATAAGTTCCGTTAAATTTTTGTGAATGCACTTCCGCCTGCTGCACGGGAAATTAAAACGCTGCCTATGCGGCGTATGTGTAATATTGGCACACACACATCCTGCGAGGAGACAATGAATGCTCCATTTGCTGGCAGATAAGCAGCGGCTCGTAGTCACCATAATCATAATAATAACAATGGTCCGGCTCCATTTCGGAGTCATTAAGCGTCGTTTTATGGCCGCTCTGCGTGGGCAAAGCTCCTCGACTGGCTCCCATCCTAGCCCATGTCCAGTCCTGGGCCAATTGGTATGCATATTTGGCTATTAAGTGCAGCTCGGAGAGAGCGGGCGAAAGAGTTATCTTCAAGCCACTAAATTGCAGCTGATAAACGCGGCCAAAACGGGGCGGCAGCGGCGACGGCGTTGGCATTGGCAATGGCGACGGGGACTACCAAAAACTTTTGGCCCAGGCCCCCATCGTATCAGCTGAAAGAAATTTTAATTAAATGTCGCCGCAAACGATGCGGTAATATGAATCGAGTCGAACGGCATCGAAGAGGAGCAGCTGTGCACTGCAAGAAAGGCATAAAGGTTTCAACTTGAATAAAAAAAATCAGTGGATGGTATAAGAATATTGTACCCAAGTTCTTGATTAAATTGTTCCTTGTTGCCTAATTAAATATAAACCAAAGCTTACTATTAAATTTAAATTAAATTAAAGCTACATTTCTTAGTAGGTTCCTTACTTATACCCTATTTCTTCGTGTGCATCCTTGTCGCAGGTATGGGGGCATTATTTTAGCGTTCAATATGATTGCAGCCTGGCGGGCCATTGGCTCAATTTATCACAATGCCAAAGCAGGCCAAGTCGGGGCGCTTGACCAGAAATCAGAAATCGCAGGATTTCACATCGGGAGTCTGGATTGGGGGGAGCCGGGCGTTCAGCCTCGGCAATGAGCCTCATGAGCGCCTGTCAAGCGCCTCGACTGTGCACTTAATACCGTTTTCTGACATCGCTGCCCGTCGCTGCCGTGAATTGCATTTCATGTGTCAGCGTTTTTAAGCGCTCTCGGCTCTCGGCTTTTCGGTGTGTTTCGGGGATCCCTGGCTTGCCGGATTCCGGATTGGGGTCCACCACCACACCATTGACGGCTAATTTACGGAGTGAGAGCCGCGCCCCTATGCGCGCGAGCTGAGCTATTTAATAAGCAAACAATGCGGGAGTAATGCGAAAAGAAATGGGAAATCCTTTAGCCCTTGAACTGCCCTGGGTTATGTGAATGTGCGACGGGGAGCAGGGTGGAAGGTGAACACGCGGCGGAGGTGACTTTTGGGGGTCAGAATCAGCGCCTCGCAATCGCAATTGCAGTTGGGGAAAGCTCGGAAGATGCCAGTGTGCACTGTGTGCACTGACAATGACTGAAGGGTGCTTCTTCAGGTGATTGGATGGGATTCATTTTAACTTAAGGTGATGTTAAATTTTATGAATATATTAATATATATGTATAGTTATGATTTCATGGATATTTTTATGGCATTTTGTAACATTTATTATACTTTTCGATCATTGGAACCAATTTAATTGGTTTTATTTAAACATCTCTATACAAATCCTATAATAGAGCGAGCTACTTGTAAAATTATACCATACAACTAATTATTTTTGATGAATTCTTACGCCAAGTACCTTTGAAAAACCCTAACATATAAAAGTAAGAAAAAAAAACATTTATTATAGCAAATAATTTAATTTAATTTAACTATTTAGATCATTCCGTTAGGGCTTTTCATCACAAAAGATCTTTAAAAATCTCTCTAGAACACGCGCTGTATGAAGGATCCGAAAAGTAGGCAACGATTTTAACAAACAGAAAACAGGGTATTCCATGGTTGGGGCATTCGCGTAAAGCTAATTATTACGCCCTATTTAATATACTTATTTATTACCTATTAATTCGATATAAGCTCAGCAAATTCAAAGTGAAATACAATACCTACCATCTCTTGCCAGGCATCACTGTACCTTTTACACGTTGAGTTCAAAAATTCATCATTGTTGGCTGCTGCTGCATTGTTGCCAAAACCCCTCGCCCCCTCAGGACCCGCCCTCCCCCTCGCCGGTCTCTCCTGCAGCTCCCCGCACTTACCGCAAACCGAAACTGACTGATGCCTGGGAGCTACTTTTGGGATGAAATATTATAATTACAAGCGAATGTCCTGCGGCCAAGGAGGAGCAGGAACAGTGGCGGGGAGTTCGGTGGGGGGCTTCCAGCCGGGGGTTTCTAGGGGGGTGTGGGGGGTCCGTTTGGAAGCGACATCAGCCAAGCATCAGGCAGTCCAAATCGCTCGCTCTCTCTGTCTCCGCATCCATCCCGCTCGCTCGCTGGCTCGTTCGGTGTGTTCGGTGTTTTTGCCCTGGGGCCAGCCATCATCCCCTGCATCCCATGCCCGCTGCGCCCCCCCTTCCAGCCTGTGGAGTATCAGAGCTGCTGCAGCTTCTTCTTCTCCCCCAGTTGCAACATGTTGCGACGTTGTGTCGCCTGCCGGCACTGATAATTTAGATGCGCTGGCTGTGATAAGCCTTGAAAACAGGTTTCAATGTTTCCAGCGCCGTCGAACATGCTCGAACACCTTTGGACATGTTCGCAGCGGCAACAGTTAGGAGCGAGCAAGCAGGATGGCCATATACTCCCCTCTCCATGCTCCTTGGCCCATGTTGTGGGTGGGTGGCTTGGGTTGTTTTTGGGTGGCTCACTCCGATGGCGGGACTTAACCCGTTATTAATTGCAACTCGATGGCTTGCAGGTATTTATTAAGTTTTTGTTGAATTTCTAAAACAGGCATTGCCATGTCTCATCTCATTTGCACTCATTTGCCTTTATTTCATCTGAATTTGCGTACACAGTTCGGGCTAGGATAATAGCTCTAAGGATATGCAATTGAAGGAAGTTGCATTTACATTTTACTAGGTAATAACCTGATTAGTTCTTGTCCTGTGTTCGCAGAATATTAGTTTATTGATTAAATGTCAGTCTCTTTCTTTATTTTTATAAACAACATCAGCCGAGTCGATTTAGGCAAGTCTATCGTCAACTTAAATCTAATCTCTTCGTTAAAGAGCCATCTGAACTTAATTTTCCCAAAAATTCAGAACCATTATAGCATAAATTAAAAGATAATAAAAGGAAAATAGGAAGTGTACCTTTAATTCTAGTTAATTTTGTAAGATTACAAGGTGTGGATAAAAGTAATGAGGCTAAACCTAAAGTGGCTTATTATCTACCTTGCCTAACTCCGATTACTTTCAGGAAAGTAATACATTATGATAATTTCCAAAAGTCCCACAATATAAGCAGAATGATCAAGGGTTCGGTGATCTTTATATTCCAGACTGAATATGTGGTATAAAGACCTTTTCTTGGTTATAGCTTTTATAGTTGTTCCGTTCAGTAAAATATTATGTGAAAACTTCTGCCAATGTTGATACCCTAGCAAATAATGTATAATAATTTTAGGGAGAACTAAGTATGTAATATAAATAAAATTCTATAGTTAAGTTGAAAAGTTTCTTACCACCTTACATATCTGACATATATTATAGTGGTGTCTATAAGCAATTAGACCGATCTAAAGACCTCGAGTTAGCTAAACGCTTCATTAAAACCTTAACTTTTATTTAGTTTTTTTTAAAAGCTAAGCATTTAGTATTACAATTCATCTATCTTAAAGGGTAAAGTAGACAGTTAAATTATTCCAACACAACGAAAGACTTTAAAAATGAGTACACAAACAATAAGTAAATAAATCCAAATCATCTCCGATTCTCAAAGCTAATGTTTTGACAGCAAGTGTATCCATATGGCTGTCAGTTTTATTGAAAATTAGCCTGCAGTTAATTTAGCATGCCATTAAATTTCTACAGCCATCCCATCCCATCCCCTCCGTCCTTGCCATCCGCTTGGGACCCGAAAGTAATGCATGCAGATTATAACTTAAATATGAAATGTCACGCATTGACAGGCATTTTTGAAAAGTGTGCAGCAGCAACAGCAAGTTTTACACCTCGGGGCCAATCCGTTTATGACCGGACCCGAGCCGGGGTCTTGGGGCCTGTGGAGCTCTGAAACTCCAAAAGCTCTGGAGCTCTGGAGCTGGAGAGATGGATATGGATATGGAGTCTCGGATCAGCATCTCACGCCATGGGTACCCACAAAAGGCCGGCCACAAAGGCAGCAGCCAACAGAAACAGGAATTTATGTGGCCTTTTGTTATTTGCTCCGAGGCGAAAGTGTTCGAGGGGGGATCGGAATTGGGTGGAGATGATAATGGGAATGGGATTGGGAATGGGGATTGGGACTGGCACTGCGAATGGGACTGGGACTGGCGACAGAGACGGAGACGTAGATGACTGAAGCGGAGCCCCGGAGATGATAAGGGTCACCACATGCCAGGTGGGGCCCCAGAAATGAAAGTCGGCCCCCTGCATTACCGCATTTAGTTTCATCTACCCAAGGCCTAAATAGTTCATCGGCTTATCAGTACCATGGATGGCCAGGGGGCAGAGTTTCCAAATCGCAAAGTAATATACGACACACATACCACAAACTGCAGGAAAATATTATTTAAGTTACATTTATATTTCACTCACCAGTCACAGGAGTTTTGTTTAAATAATATGACAAATATGAATAAAAAAATACTATTATATTTATCTTTTAATAGCAATAATCTTATACCAAAAATGTTTATGCATTATATGATTTATTTAATGATATTTGTAGGACTTATAAATATATGAAAATATTTTTTTTTAATTTACTAACAGTCAAATTCCTCGAAAGTTCTGCAGGCTCTTAGCTTACACATATTGTATATATATTTTCCATGGTAATTGTTACATTAACTTGTTTCCCTTTCCGGTTAAGAAGAGTTCAAAGCAATTATAAACTATTTTGCACTCCGCTCTTTGGTCGGCCATTCGCATTCCATGTAACTGATTCAATTCCCCGGACTGGTCACAGCTTCCGTTTAATTGTGAACGAAGCTTCCACGCATTTCGCACGCTTTTTCCACTTTTACTCCCCAGTTCTCACCTCTTTTTCCCACCTTTTTCACCTGTCCCTTTGCCTAAATGCTCGATTGCAATTTGTGTATATGTGTGTGTGTGTGTGGGTGCATGGGTGGCAAGGGTGGTGGTGCACAGGTGTAACAGATGTCTGTAAATTGCTTTACTGACTGACTGACTCGTCAGTTGGCTGTTGGCTGTTGGCGGTCGCTTAACTGCTTCTGTTGCTGCTGTTCGGTTTGTTGTCAGTCAAAGTGTCAGTAATGTGCACTGAACAAAAAGGCATTGCATATTTATGAGTGTTAAATAAAATATACATAAATTATAATGAGGATATACCCATCCCAAGAATGTGCCACATCGAAATTATGGCCATTATTGTAAGCATTTTTAAAGCGCAATCAAGATTACAATTTAATTTCCATAATTATAATTATCATAAAAGGGGTAATACATTATCATGTATTTTATATGCATGTGTACACTGGAAAAATATGAAGTATATATCGATAGGAATTTAAAATGGGAGAAGCCTCAAGATGAGTTTGAGTTAATTTTCACTTTTAATCTATTTCTGTTGCCTATTGCTTAGTTGTTTAGTATAATTCCATTACTTAACTTTACCATAAACATGTTGCAGTTTAATTGACATGTTTTTTTTCCCAGTGTACGGCTCACTTTACAGGTGTGGGCACAGGTGAGTGTGTGGGTGTGAGTACTTCACTTATAACTGCATTAATACGAGCTTATGCTTCACTGACTCGGGCCGCCTATTAGCCGTTGCTGCGCCAGTAGCGGCTGCTGCGGCTTTTGTTGTTGTTGTTGTTGGACCAACATTGCAACACTCACACACACACACACACATACGTACGTACATCTGTGAAACGGCATTGCTTACAGGTGCTTACAGGTGCTACGGCATCCGCTGCTTGTCAGTGGCCGCGTTTAACGCTACACTTAAACAAACAGCCGCGTGCGTACACAAACATCGCACATACACACTCGCACCACTCACACACTCACAGCGCACATTACACACCTTTGCACACACACTCACCTACATACATACTCACCTGGAAGCCGCGGAAGAAGCAGAACAACAACAACAACAACAACACACACGGCCAGGATGTGGCCGCCTATTAAGTGATTTTAACACTTTGCGCATGAAAATTGCAAAAAGGCAACGTCGTTGATAATTATCCCTTAATTGCTTAATGAGCGGCACTTGAGCTGCTGCGACGCGTCGACAGTAGCGGCGTAAGTTTAATTAATGCCAATTTAATTACCACGGCACACCAAACACACACACACACATATATATAGATGGACACATGGGTGGCACTTTAAAACCACACTTGCCATTAAGGATTTCCACACTAGTTGTAAGTGAATTAAATCGCTTGGACTCTGGTGTATAGGCTGTCTTTAAGCTAATTATGCTTGAATATATATAAGGTAAACTTTAATGGGTGTTTACCAGTGAGTTTGTGGCGGCTTAAGGAAGTTGGTGAATTGTTGACTTTTGTTGGTGAACTATCTTTGAAAATAAAAAGAAGAAATACTCAAAGAATACGTTAGATTTCTATGTTTGTATTATTTATTGGTGATCCATTATTCTTTGTTTTATGGTGTCGTTGATGAAATCCTATGTAGCCATTGTTTTTAATGTATTGAAATTGTTGTTGTATTCATTGGTAAGAATTTTTTCGTACATTTTCAGTTAGAATTGTTATTTGTATTGTTGAATTTGTATTGTTGAGAATTTCCTTTGTGCATTTTTCTGTAAATTGTCTTTGTTGGAATCATTCAACAATTCACCAATCTGAGTTCTCCAATTATCTTTTAGGCTTTTTTATTCCCTAATATTGTTGACATATTATTCTTTGTAAGTACATAGGTATTTCGATGATATCTTTTAATTTCAGCTGTTAATTACCCCCTCTCTACTTCATACAGTCTAAAAACTTTTAACAACTTCTCAGTGAGTTAATGAATTCCTTAAAAACAGCAACATAAAGTGCAAATAAAACTCTCTTAAGAGCTGTGTTAATCGTTTTCTACAATTCTTGTTTGTCCTAACCAACTCAGAGAGCACTAGCATACAGTTTCAGCTTCAACTTCAGCTTTCGTAGCTGATAAAACCTCCGTGTTCGTTTGGCCGAATGTCTCTATTAGCCAGGGCCATGAGTTATTTGGTTGTTTGGCTTGATTAATGCTCACCTGGCCGTGTTCCGAGGAAAACTTAAACACGCCGGCGGAGCGGTGTAGGACGAGGGGCAGATGGTGGTCCGGTCGGGCCATTCGGACCTCGCTCTGTGTGTTTATTGTCAGTGGCAGCTCCGTTTACGCTTTACCCTTTTCCATTGCCGGATGGCCGCCGGCGGCTTCTTCTCTCAGTGATCTAATCTTGTTATTGCCCCGGTCCGGTCCGAGTCTCCCGAGTTTGAGACTTGGTTTGAGTCTCGCTCTCTCTCTCTTTCTGGGGTTCCAGCTTGCCCAGCCACATAGATGTGTTTGTATATATACAAAAGTGATTTAGCTGATGTGCCAATTCAATTATTTCTACCTACATACGATACGATTTTTCCCTCTATGTGGCACCAGCATGCCGCAAAGTACATACATACATAAGCACCGATAAATGCCATACATACACACTCTATGCCATGTGGCATATAAAATAGTGAATGTAATTTTATTCACATGTCTGGCCGCAGGCCAATCCGCTTTGCCCGCCGGCCACAAATTGCACAGCAACAGCAACAGCAACTTCGGCATCAGCATCAGCAACCCCGGAACAACGGCGCACCTCTCGCTAGCTCTGGCTCTGTCTTCAGCCAACAATAAATACACTGGAAAGTACACCTAGACCCGGATTGGGATAATTAAATGGGAATATCTTCTGAAATTCTACTAAGCTGTGGTGAAATGTATCAAGACAGTGTCTTATCCTGTATCCAAACATCAAGTATAATTACTAAGGTTGTTTCCAAGAATTTTATAGATAGAGATTTAAGCCTCAGAAATATATTATTAGTTATTTAAATATCTATATAGCTATCATCTCATTTGGGTAAATAGTATAGTCACAACAGAGATTCCTGCTACCATATACTATAGAACATCTCGGAAACCCCAAGATATAATTAAACAAAAGCTATTGGCAAGTATAATATAATTTTGTAAATATTATTAATACTTCAAGCCGTGTTTTCCTCACATGCAGTTATTTTTAAGATTAATGTTAACTGTATAAATATGTATAATAGCTTTATATTGTGGTATATATTGTCTTAGGAACTACAGCTATTATCATAGTTCTTACTGCTCCAATCTCTATCCCATTAATTACTATTTAATAGGTTAACAATTATTGCCTTATATATTCTACTATTTATTCACTCCATTCAACCACCGATTAGCTAGATATTTTTCTCCGTGTACCTGTATATATGCCATATTATATGCAGGGGCAACTGGAAGGGGAACGAGCTGAAATCCATCATTGGCGCATGGCCGCGGGTCACATTTGGGTTGAAATATTATAATTACAAGCGAACGCCCGAGGGCAAGGCGAGCAGAGGTGAGCGGGGACCAGAGCGGCGGCGGTGGCGGCAGCGGACGCTGTAGATGGAGCTGAAATGTCGAACATTGGCATCGCATCGCATCTGTTGGCATCGCGGACTAAGCCACGCTAACAACCAGTCTGGAGCGAGCGAGAGCGCTGCACAGCGGGCCATGGAGGAGGGGAGAGACCGAGAGGGGCGATCTCTGCTGCGGATATGGATACTTAGTTGTAGTGGTTGTGTTTACGTTGCGGCTGATAACATCCCGTGTTGCTGTTGCTGTTGCTGCTGCTGCTGCCATGCCCGGCGGCCACCCAACATGTTGCAGGCAACATGCTCGACGCCACACCGGCTTAGACCCAAACAGTCTGGCATTGTCTTCGCTCAGCGGTGGTTCAGTGGGTGTGTTTTGGTGCTACATCTGTGTTTGTTTGGACAACGGCTACTACAACTACGGCTAGAACGACAGCGACAGCGTTAACAACAACAACGACAACGTGTGGTGGTAGCAGGTGAATAACAGTTGGCTATTGCCACCTTTTTTTTGTACCCAGTAAGCGGGGAGTATATTGAGTTAGAGTTCTTGAGAGGCCAGCATAGGACTTAGTTTTTAAGTTAGACTTACCAGATGAGGGAGCAGGAATTTTATTTTTGCTAAAACCTGACCAGTTTCACCTCTTTCTCATAAATATTATGGTAAAATCTAACATTTTTTGTGGCTATCTGCTATTTTTAAAGCTTTGTTCTTCAGTTTTCATATTTAAAGGTAAAGAAATAAATGCAGATTCTAAATCTGTTTGAAACCTATACAAATTCTTCTCAAATCATACATAGATTTATATAAACTTTTTAAATTATGCTCAAATCAAACAGAGGGATCCTTAATATATCCCCTACAGCGCCACAAAGTAGGCAACACTTTTGTACCCGCTAAGTTCTGGGTATTCTATGGTCGCATCAATTATATTTAGCAATTTTTCAAACTTTGTTTGCACTTTGGTAACTTGTTGCACGGCACGTGTTTGGACAACTGTCCGGACTCACTAAATGCATGGGGGGTATCGGTGATATTACCACAGCTGCACACCAAGGATAATATGCGAGCATATAATTTAAGAACAACACAAAGAACCGGCTTGCCCATAATTGCCAGGGAATCACAGTTTTTGTCGCCGAAATACTCGTACTCGTACATACGTCCGGCAGGTGACAACCGGAATCAGGGGCAGCAAATGGGGCGGGGCAGAAGCTGGGGACCCTCATTATATGCAAAATGCATGCACAGGGCCGCCGCCAGCCACTCAAACTTAACTTATTTTTAACTTGCACATTTTTGCCGAGCTGAGCTCAGTTTCTGCCGAGGCCCCGCGGCCATCTTAGTGTTGCATGTTCGAGCAATCCTTTTCCGTTCTGCCCCCGTCCCGTTGGCAGCCCCCAAAGACGTGGAAATAAAGAACTGGTCCTCGCCCCGTTCATAACTCGCGGCTATATCTTCTTTTGCGTTATATATTTCCCTCATTCTGCTTGTCTTTGGATATCAACTGTCAGTTTGCGAGCTAAAAAACGCCGGCGGGCTAGTTTGTAAATCATTAAAATTATGCACACACACATATACACTCGGTGTGTGGTGTGTGTGTGTGTGTGTGTGTGTGTGTGTGTATGAGGGAAGTTAGCCAAACTGCATAGGAATCATTATGCAGTTAATGACAAATGTCACGCATTGCTAATGACAAAAGGATGTCGGCAATCGACTCCTGGCCTCGCCCTCTTTTGCGCCTCTCGATGACGCTGATAAGTGCCCCACAATTAAAATTTATACATCAAATGATTGCCACTCTCACCAGAAAGAAAAAGAGTCCAGCTTTCACTCGGGTTCACCGAAGGGGTGTGGATGTATCATATGCATATGATGTCGGGCAATTAAATATGATATATATGCTTTCTTTTTTAGGAAATATGTGTTATAATTATATTTTGTATAACTCTTTGGCATGCGTTTTGTTACCTTAGACATCTCTAAATTATTTAAATAATTAATATAGCTATCTGAAAGGTTGCTGGAATATTTAAGATACAAACACTCTCTTATAATCTCCAATTAAACCCTTATATTTTATACTCTTCTTCCTATAGCCTAAGAAATAGATAATAGATTTTTATCACAAACTTTGAGTAATTAGAGTTAATTTCTTTTAATTTTTTGGGTGAATTCCCTAACCTTGGTTGATGGTTAACCCATTGCAGGGATGTCTCCGCCGATATTGGCTCTTTAAAGGCCGCTACACAAATATTTTCTTAAGGGGGGACCGCAGTGGCTGTAACATGATTACCATTCAAATGTTAATGTAAATGTTGTGTGCCACATATGGATGAATGGTTAACTGGATGGATGGATGAATGCTTGAATTGATGGCTGATATATATGTGGACTGCTGCAGTTCGGTCGTGCGTTAAAAATTTAACGCGAATTTCAGGCTGCGGCGGCAAAAATGGCATCATTAAGTAAAAGCCCTGCGGCCAGACATTGTGAATTTTATGAGCCTTTTCATATACACACACACACACACACACAATCCGTATGGGTGTATGTTTTTGTTGTTTGCTGTTTGCTGTTTGCTGTTGGTGTTCGTACAGCGCGTATCGTTAATAATAAAAAATATATATATGCCCACATATATTTTAAAATACTACACACACTCAGTCGCACACAAGCTCATGCGATGATGAGCCGAGCACACACATAAATAATAGTAATAATAAAAAATCACAATAATGATGATGCTGTGATGGTGTCGGCCAGCGAGGAGCAACAAAAAATCAGCGGAAATTCTCAGCATATGCGCTGGCATTTAAATGTTTGTGTTTGGGCGGTCCCAGCCTCTACCTCTGCCCCCGCTCTACAGTTCAACATATATATTCGTATTCGTATTCGTATTGATTGACAAGCAAATGCACAAGCCTTGAATAAATATGCAATATGCAACTGGGCGGCGGAGGCGGCGGCCCATCGCTGGCGGGGGCGTGGCGCGTGGGCTACTTTAAAAAGCCATCAACAAATAATTACAAACGGAACGGAGAGGAGCCTGGTGGATGTCGACGCTGATTTCTGAGCTGATCCCACAGAGAGCATTCGTTTTTACCAGCAGATATATATATATATATATACATTTATATATACATACATATATGTATGTATGTGGGGTATTCGAGTCCTGCAGCTGCACCCACTCTCCCCCTCAGCCTCTCGTCCTCTGGCCCGCGGTGATCCAAACAATAAAGCATAAAGCGCGCCGCACACATTTTGTCGAATTATTTTGTTGGCAGTCCGCTGGCGGCTAACTGCAGCAAATTGGCTTGAAATATTGGTATTGCCATATGTATGAGTTCGTATGTATATGAGTGACTGAATACGACTCTCCACCGCCCCGCACCGCTCCGCTCTGCCCTGCTCTGTGTGTGTGCGTGAGCTTGTGATTAAAAAAATATTTAAAATGGCAAAAACGCAAAGCGACGTCAAAATAAAGGAGCCCGCTGCTCCCATGCCTCCCTCAGCTTCGCTTGAAACAATAAAAGAGCCCCCCACTCCATCCCCATGTGCTTTCTGAGTGAGTGAAATGAGCGATAAAATTGCAACAATTTCCACTCGTCGTAGGCATGGCCACTGATAAAATATGAAAAATGAAAATGTTAGTGGGCGCCGGCAATAGTAATGTGTTTAAGTGATATATTTTCATATTATAATGATCAAATTATATAAATACATAACACTACATTTAAATATGATTAATTTTCTCATCAAATAGTACACTCTCTTCAAGTTTTCTATATATTTTATAGTTTTAGAATGTGGTTTTCGGGTATTCCTTATTTTATAATGTTATTTTATACTCGAAAACATCATAAAATAAAGAGTAATAAACCAACAAAATCAATTAAATGTATCAATTAATGAATATAATATTATTTGTGCTTTTCTAATGAAACCATCGTGTCACCCCGTGTCACGCAACCATCTTTAAGCCAGATCGAAATTTCTGCAGCGGGCAAATATAGCGGAATATTATTGCGGCGCATATACTTCAAAATGAATATGGCCGGGGGACAAATAAGCGAGCATTCCGAAACAATTGCCAATGAAAAATGATGCGGCACAACTCTCGGCACGGGGGAGAGGGGTGGCAGGCAGCAGGGCGGTATAGAGGATGGGGGGGTTGGTGTTATTCCACCCACCGCAGGCGTTTTCCTAGCAGCGAGTGGGTGGAAAGTTCGCACTCATTTTAATTACAGCTGCCTAACTGCAGGCCTCACTGTACCGGCTCTCTGCGTCGCTCTCTTATTTCTCATTCGACACTTAGAAGAAAGCGCTTAGGATCTGAGATATTTGTCATTTATCAAATGACAGTGATACCTTATAAAGAAATTTGAACTTTTAATTTTAATGTACTTTACTTGCAAACTTATTAGTTTGAAAAAATATGTAATATTAGAGAAATTAATCATCCATTTATCCAGATAAATGTTCTTTATCTCTTGCAAAATCTATTGATATATTGATATCTCTAGCTTATAGATACATTTTTAGAAGTTTTTGTTTCTCACGCGACAATTGTCATTCCAAGTGTAGGATTCTCTTTCCCGCTCGTGTTTTGAAACACCTCCTCCGGCGTATTTATCACAAGTTTTTCTTTGCATTGCCGCCGGGCAACAAAATATTTCAGCTGCCTCCGTCGCAGTCGCTCGTCGGATGCCCGGCGGCGTTTCAGCCCGGCTCAGCCTCAGCTCTGCTCTGCTCTGCTCTGCTCCACTCCGTTCGCTGTTTTGCCCCGCTCTTCGTACCGCCGATGCCTCTGCCGCTGTCGCCGTTGCCGTCGTCGCCGCTGGTTCTTCTTCTTCAAAGTCTCTGGAGCTGATGCCGCACAAAGTTTCATTTCGTTTGGCCGGCGGCAGCAGCGTTCTATGCTTTGTCATTAACACAAACACGCACATTGGCACATACACACACACACAAACACACACAGACTCCACCAAACGGACGCGGGCACAACTGGCGGGTGTTAGGTGTACATGCACCAATACACCCGCACACACACTTAGCCAGGGGCAACAAAAACACACACAGGCTTTGATATTTACAATTATAGAATATCGGGCATATATATAGAGATGTTCCCAGCGTGATTAATGCAACTTCGGGGTTAGAATTCAATCTACACTCAGAAAACTAAAAAAGATAAGCCGAAAGTATCTTATTAAAATAAAAAGGATTCAAGGAATTTTTAAATCTCACAGAACTGGATATTTATGTATATATTTAAATGCTTAGAAAAACATGACTTATTGGTTTCTAAGTTTTATTTGTACAAAATAAAAAGACTTAGCTTATGTTTAAAATATATGAAGTATCTTAAAAATGTGATATTTAATATCAGCGCTTTATATATGTATATTATATTGGTGCTAATATTACATTTTAGTTCTTCGTAAATAAATGAAATAATAAAGTATTTATTATTATATTTATTATTTTTGGTTAACTTGTATTTATTTGTAGTTTTATTTATTTATTGACTTTTGTCAAGGCTTTAAATCAATTTCTCACCCCAAAATATATTAGTTTTGAAGAAATTATACACACAGGAATATTAAGAAAAGGTTTTCTTATTTTTTGAAGCCAGAGAACTCAAGAATTTTAAATCCTTTAGAGCCTAATAAAATTACCAGTGTGCTCTGTGAGTGCAGTGACTCTAATTAAATGCATCGATTTATAAGCCAAGCGAAAGCATTTTAGCCAAAGCCAATTGTTCTATTTACAGTTACAATGTTAATTGCGGCAGCTTAGTTGCAACCACACCAACAACAACTGCGAATGCAGCGGCAGCCACAACAACGGCAACAACAACGGTGCACTTATACCGGAAATAGACTATTAAACGTTCACACGCAACCCCCACACTCACACTCACACTCACACAGAGAGACAGGCCGCCACACACGTACAGCATCATATGGTGCGAAAGCCAAGCAGCAGCTAAACAACAAACGCAGCTCTCTTTTGGTCTCTCTCTCTCCGGCTGCTGCTGCTGCTGCTGCTCTCTCTCAAGGTCGTCGCCTCAACACAGAAGACGCCAAGCAACGAACTCCACCCGCACACACGGCGACCGTCGAACTGCAACTCGAGCCGCAACATCGCAACCGCAACGAGCAGCACGCAACATCGAACATCGAAGCCATCACATCCGTCAGGAGATTGAGTTTTGAGGCCTGGCTAAAAATTAGTTCTCGGCCAACTTTCGACGCGAATGCAAGTAAGGTAAATTGCGAGCGCTTAAAAGCAGGCAACACTCTGCGGTCTAACGGTGAACACACTGAACGGCAAGCGGAAACGGAAGTAAACACTTGAGCACTCCGTTAGCAGTTAGCGCGCGCGCCACCAGTTTGAATTTGCATCGAGGCGAAGCTTAGTTTGGAACTGATCAAGTTATCAGGCCAAGGAAGCTCGAAAGCGTCCTGAAGAACTGCCGAAAAAAAGAACAAAACAAAAACACACAAAGATTATTTATCTACGCGCGCGTTGTAATTAAAAAGAGTTAAAGTGCATTTCCTAAATATACCAACCTTTTTGTGAGTTCCTTGAGTAGATTAAAACCATTAAGGGTCTTTGTTTTTAATCATTCTATTTTTGAAGAAGCTATAAATATATATTTCTTTTTTTTTAGCATATTTTCTTAAGTATTTAATATAATTTCGTTACTATATTAGATATCATTTATTTTAGGGATTCTTGCTAATAAATAATTATTTGGAAATCTTTATAAATAAACAAATATTAATGCTTTATGTTTTTCGAAAATTCTTAAAAGCAAGCTTTCTAAAATTTATATTGGATTATGATTTAATATTTAAATATTTATATTCATATCATGCTAGAAACATTTACAAATAATTTAATTAATTTATAAAGCCCCTAATAATCCCAAAAATTACTTAATATTAAATTCAATCTTGAAGCTACCACAGATCAGCCCTCACAAGAAAACCAAGACTTAACCTTTTATATTTAACTATCAATCCACATAATAGAAACCCTGGACTTAATGTCCCAATACTTAAATTTCCATCCCAACTAATGCATCTTTTCCAATTTTCTCTTCCCAATGAAAAAAAAAACCCAAACAGAACTCCGTTTGTTGCATTGGATCAACGATCGCCGTTGACGGTGGATTCCTCCTGCCCCAAACGGTAAGCCCAAAAACTTTTCATTTGCAAAATGCCCCAAATCCCTGCCAGCCTCCGAGCTGGCCAATAAATTAGTTTAAAAAAAGATTCTGTAATAAACGAATTTTTGACACACAACAGCAAGCATAGCATCGACAGTGGAGAGTCCGAGTTGCAGCCCACCCGATCCCGCTCCCTTTTGCCTCGTTCGGTTTGGTTTTGGCCAAAAAGGCCGCGGGCAACTGATTTTCGTCTCTCCCACATGCCAAGTCAGAAATTGTGCGCCATAAACGAAGACTGTTTAAAAAAAAAAAAAAAAACGAGAGAAAAAGAAGAAAAAATTATGCGCCTCAAGTGCTCTGTGCCCGCACCAAAGGAGAAATAAACAAAAGTAAGAAGAGTAACCGAGGCAAGGGGCTGGAACTGCGACTGGGACTGCGATTGGGACTGGGACTGGGGGATTGAGAGAAAAAATCATACAAAATGCGCCCCGAGCACTTTTGGGCAACCTTAGCCCCCGGCTGAGTTATGTGTGCAGACGAGAACGAGTCGCATTATTTTTTCTACCTTAAAGGCTATAAAATACGATGGTGCTGGCCGAGGTCGAAGGAGGGGGCATGACCGGTTGGTTGGTTGGTTGGTTGTATTGTGGCTGGTCGAAAACTAAGCGGCCAAAAGATGACCCCCGGGCCAAATGCTGGCACAAACATACCTACATATGTATGTACATATATACAGCACACTCGAACAACACATTTTTGTTTAGCAAGCGAATCGGTGAATCCGGGGTCCATGAGAGTTGTACGTCTGTCCGCCAGTTTTTTCCGTATGTTCGTCACTCCGTAGGTCCAGGAGTTTCTGAGTCCACCTTTCCGTAAGTCCCATTTGCCAGGTTATCCGCTGGTGACTTCCTCTGTCCGCCAGTTTCTTCCACTGTCCCTTAGTATGTCCTTTTGCCCATTAATCTGTCCACAAATTCCACTGTCCATTGAGCCGATGCCAAGTCACGAGGCAAAGTTCAAAGCAAGAGCTGCTGCAGTCTGAAAAATTGTATTCAAATAGGGAAACCAGCAGGCAGGCAGGCAGGCCGGCAGAAGGAGCAAAGCAAAGAAGGGGCAGGCGACCTTCGTGTGGAAGCAACTGGTTTTGGTTCGGGTTTATCTCCCGCTTTTTTCCCTCGTTCTTTTTTTTTTTTGTTTTTTGCAAGCCAGACACAAGGAGAATACCCTCACAAGGGGCGGAGTCAAAGTCTTGTTTGTTTGTCTGTTTGCTCCGCGATTCCTCCTGCCGCTCATTGTCAGGATCTCTCACACTCAAACCCAGTCCCGGCCTGCTCCCCCCGCGAGTTAATTTGTTTTCGTTCAACGGATGCAAGCTCCAGCTACTTGGCTTCGCATTCACATTTACATTCACATTTACGGCCTATACCTGCTACTGTTTGGCATTTCGCAAGTTGCCAACCGGCGGCAAAGTGATTTCCATTACGAGCCAATAGTCAAAGGCCTCGGTGGCTGCAGCTGCAGCAGCAGCATTCGAATTCCGCATGGCATTCGAGGCTGAGACTGTGGCACAAAAGCTCTTAACACGCTGTGTGTTAATTAAGCTGCAATTCGGCATCATTACCAGCATCAACATTGCGCGCTGCCAATTTGCAACCAACATAAGAGCGGTGGCACACAGCATTTTGGCCAATATACCAAGGGGTACGAACTTAGGCTATCGCGTAACTGGCTGTTAATGAGCATTTAATTTGGGTAAATTTATTACGGTGGTATCTTAAGGGGGCTATTTATATTTAAGGGGATTATTTAATAAATAAAATAGTTTCTGATATCAACAATTTTATTACAAAGTATATTTAGATTAGAATGATGAAACCTTTTAATTAAATTGCCTTAGCAGTGCATTTTTCGTGTTATTATAAACCATATTAGTTATTTAAAAATATGATAGTCATAAACAACTTATAGATATTAATTTGAAAATTATAGAAGGCTATATCTTAGCTCTATTAAATCTCCCAGTGTTAGATTATAATATTTGGTAATTGTCAAATTTAATAGTTAAGTCTTCAGGCTCAAAAGAAACCTTTACTTTTTAGTATTACCCTAAAAGTAACATTAGTTTTGGAAGTGTCCTTACCTTATCTCCCATCCTGCTCTTATCCTTAATCCCCTGCCTAATCCCCTGTACTTACGTCCAGTTCATACCCGGGATTACCCCGGATGAAACCCGATGCCAATTCTTTGCCCGAAAATGCACCTGCAACGGCGAGTGGACTTTGCTTCAGTGGCTTTTGTGTTGCATCTGCTGTTGACGGGGCTGTTCGTGTTGCCGCTGTTGCCGCTGTTGTTGGTATGTGGTTGCTGTTATTGGCTGCGATATGCACACGCAAATTGCACCAATTAGGCTGGATGCATTGTCTGCCGTTGCCAGTTGCAGCACTGCCAGGACTCGCCTCTGAATGGTTTTCGTGGCAAACGGACTGCGACGGGTTTGCTGGTTACCATTGCCAGTTCTCCGCCATTGTTTTGGGAGCCGTTCGAGTGGAATCATGGCTGTTAATTACTATGTACACTTGATTAAGTAGCACGGGCAATCAGGAGCGTACTCATTCCCTATCCCCCTCCCCCTTGCAGCCACGCTGCGTATGCGCAATGTTTTCCTTTATGGCCACATACCCATGCCATGCCAAGCCAAGCCAAGCCAAGCCAACTCATCCTTTGCGCTTTTGACTTTCAATTCAATTTTCGAATTTAGCCGTATGAAAACATCCTATCTGTAGGTAAGGACACAACACACACTCCTGCGCCCGTAGATTTATCCTGCATATATTTATATTTTGCTTGTCGTTGTTGCCGTTGCCGGTTGCCGTTGCTTCAGTTTTTCCCCAAGTTGGCTGAGTAATGTTTGCTCTGCATATGTAGCTCCCAAGCCCCCGATGCCCCCTCGAACCCTCGCCCCCTCGCCCCTTTCTGCCGCTGAGTGAGCCATATGCAGCGCAATCGTCGTTTTTATTTAATATTTTCTAATAAATTTTTCAAAGTTTATTTTTGAAAGCCTCGCAGCGTTTTAATATCTGCTGCTCCAGTGTATGTCGGGACTCCAGTTACTCACTCAACTTCTGCCAGACTTCCCTTCACGCCCACACATGCCCCGTCCCCTATATATATTCATATATATATATATATCGCATATATTTGTACAATTTGCCATGGCGCACACATTCTGCAACTTTGGCTAACAATTTTCGTGGCAAGAGCGGAGCAGCAGGAGCAGGAGCAGGAGCAGGAGCAGGCGAGGCGGGAGGATCCTGGACTGATTTCCCATATGCCGCAGCTCCAGCTCCGTTTGGACCCTTTGGCTAAAGACGACGACGAGGCAGAAGTTGGATGCCGGGACTGCGGGGATGGCGGGATGCCGGGATGCTGCTGCTCGTTGCCGGGCAATGGAGTAAAGGAGTTTGGGGGCGCCTCCTAGTTTTGGCTTTTTGTGTTTTACTTGGACCGGCTGCGACTCCGCTCTGACGACTGCCCGGCAAAAGTTTTTCATTTGCCTGCTCATCAGCGTTTTGATTTTGGTTTTGGCCAACTGCGAAACGAAAACAGCCAGGGCAGCCAAGGCGGCAGCTGCCCGGGCCCCCTCCTCAGCCCACTGCTCTCTCGGCTCTCCCCCTTGCTTTGCTCCAGCCAAGCCATGCCGCAGGCCTTGGATTCTTCTCAACTTGTCCGCAGGACATTTTGCAGATTTTTCCTCTCTCTCTCTCGCATCGTGTGTGTTTACTTTATGTTTGTCTTGGCTATGTACACAAGGCGCTCCGCATTCCCTTATCTGAAGCTCCCCGGAGTCGCAAGTTTGCTTTCTTTTTCTTGCCTAATTGGAATCCTCCAGCCCGCTACCGAAGTCTGGGGTTCCTCGTCCCTCGTCCTGCGTCCTGCCTGCTTCGTCCTGCGTCAAATATAATCTTTAGCTGCAAGTGTTGCAGTTTGATAAATCTTCTTCGCCCCGAATGTTTTCGTATTAACTTTCGAGGTGAATCCGGCAGTGCAGTCGACGTCACAGTCGGCGCCTGGGCCGGCGGCGTTTTAAAATTGAGATAAGATTTTGCCTCGAAAACTTTCGTTTTGCTTTTTTATTTTCCTATTTTTATGCTTTTTATTTTGTGTGTGTGTGTGTGTGTGTGTGTGTGTGTGTGTGCTCTGCTCTCTGTTTTGTTTTGCGAGCTGAAGCTCGAGCGGGAACTGGAGCTGGAGCTGGATACGCCTGGGGAGCCTTTGGGGCCATGAGACGGGGACCAACTTAGGTATGATATCTTTAAATGCAGGCGGCACGGCACACATGGCACACACACAAACACTCACTCACACACACACACACACACACACTGGGGTATAAGCCAAAGCCAGAACGGACACGACTAGACTTACCTACCAATCGCAAAAGTTTGCGCCTGCAGCAGCTTGGGTTTCGTCTCCCCCGCATCCTTACCCTTATCCTTCGGATCCTGGGTCGGACTGAGCACTGAGGGCTACGGACTATGGACTGGTATGGGGTAGGTGTATCCTTGCGGTTACTGGCTATGTTCCCGCTCCTTTGTTGTTGCTGCTGCTGCTCTGCTGCTGCTGCTGTTGCTCTCGTTGCCCTCAGCATTGCAAGGATAAATGAATGAGGAGGCACCACACACACACATGCACACTGGGATCCTTCGTATGAGAAGCCCCGAAGGAAGCAGCCGCCTACATTCCCCCTCCACTGGAAGGGCAAGGAAGGGAATGGCAGCGAACCCAAGTTTCAATCCCACCTTGCCCGGGTGTACAGTGGGCACTCGCTCATGCAGAGCCCCAGTGGATTACATTCGGGGAATCCCCCATCCCGATCTTAGCTCCCCCCCGAATGTGCGGTGGCAATGAATAAGCCCCCACCTTTGGTTAGTCCTTTGGACCCTAGTTCCGCCCGGATTCCGTGCTCCGTTCGCCATGCTTCTTGGCTTGGCTCGCTTTCCTTGCTTGGTTTCGTTTCGTATCCATCCATGATTTCCGCACTAATTCCAAACGATCGCCGCGGGCCTAGTCAGCTTTTGCCCTTTTTCGCTAGTCCTCTCGCTCTCGCCTTAGCTAGCCAGCCTGCTCTTTCTGCACTGGAAGAAAATGTGTGTAAACTGTGAGGAGGAGAGTGCACGCAAATAGTTATATCATATTAATTTGGCATTTAAAAGTAAGTAAGTAAGGAAAATTTGAGAGCAGTTAGCACTTCTTAAAAATCTATTATATATATTTTGTTAAATCTTAAGTTTAAATTGGATATCAATATATTAATTTTGTGTAAATTTTAAGAACAAAATAAGGAAACAAATTAATACACAAAAAGAAGTCAAGAACCCAACTTTAGGATGTAGAAAAAACCAACAAGAGTTCGATTAATAAATTTCCCTTTTAATAGCTCCTAGTATATAATTTATTTACTTAATATATTAGGCCTATATTTTTTTTCTAAGTGCATCTAGCAACCAGGACACTCGGGCTGTCTGGTCTGGCCTTTGTGTGCGGAAGGTTGGCTGGCCGCAGGACATTTTCTGGGGTTACATAGTCAGCGTCGCAGTCGTCAACGTCTGATGCTCTGCCTAGGTGTGTGTCGCTATCTCGGTAGTGTGTGTGTGTGAGTGTGCCGGTGTGGTGTGCACTTTAGCTCATTTCTTGGCTTTTGTTTTCGCTTTTGTCCTGTTTTTGGACGGGGTAGGGTGGCAGAAATCTAGTCAGCCCCCCCAACCCAAGAACTGCCATTGCCCGGGTGGCACTGGCACTGGCACTGGACAAGACAGAGATGAGATGAGAATGAGGTCCTAGATATCCTCCCAAACACTCGAACATTGAGCATGTGCCAACGGCCAGTTTCGTCCATAATTCCTTTTTGGAAAATGGTTTTGCCCCAGGACAGGCTGCATCATCCCGGACTCTGGGGACGGCGGACTCTCGGCAACCTGATATTCAGCTCCGAACTCACAATCTCAACAATGGCAAACTAATAAGCTCACAGCCATCGCTGTGGCCCGCTCTGGCCAATGGTAAACATGTGCGGGACTGAAACATGAAACTCCAGGCAAATCGAACTCCTCGAAGGAGGAAGGCCTTCTGCTCCGCCTGCTCCTCCTGCTCCTTCCTCTCTCTTTCGCTCTCGCTCTCTCTCTCTTTATGCTGTGTCCCAGCAAATGTGCAATGCCAAGAGTTAAGAGTTAATGGCATTGCCATTAAAACCAGTATGGCGCCACAGAAAGATGTCAAATGATGGCCAACAGAAAGGCCGAATGCAGGATGTCGGGATGCCAGAATGTCGGTATGCCGATGCCAGGGCGATGGAGGGAAGTCGCTTGACAAATATGACTATGGCAAAGGCAACTCAACTCTTCAAAATTCATGTTGGGCCAGCGATGAGCGCGTGACTCACGGTTATACTTATTTCTATATTGATAATATATTACAAACCTATGATATTTTTCTTAAATATAATTATTATATTACTTTATTACTTTTTTCAATATTAATCCAAGATTATATACAAGTCCTAGTTCTTGTTTTTGGTTTAGAAAATATTAAATTAGAATTGTACATTTTTGTAGGTCATATTATTCCATCTGTAAATACTGAAACTTGAACAATATTATGACCTTTTAAAGGTCTGCAACTCTGTTACTTAATTTTTTCTGCTTTGAAATTTTTAATATTTAATAATTATATTTAAAGTACTAATAATAATAATAAACCATGATATAAGGTAGGGTTTTTTAAGCCAACTAATATTCCCATATAAATAAATCACGCTTTCATCTCTAGGCCTCATCTCAAGTGTAACCAAAGGCGCTGCGAAGAACTCCACTAGCTCCACTCTCCTCCCCTTTTTGCCTCCAGCCGGCAGCCTTGCCCCTTTCTGCACCCTGTGACCCCCCCTAAAACCCCCCATAACCCACCAATTCGCCCGCCTTAACCCGCCTTTGCTCGTCCTGCTACTAGACGGCATAGAAAAGATACCGCCGGAGGCGATAATGGACTAGAATAGGATGCAAACTGCAGTGCTTGTCTTATATACAATACCGTTAGCTCAGGGTGTCCACACACACACACACACGCACATACACAGTAGATACAGGTGCATATGTGTGTATGAGTGTGTGTCTTGCTTGTGTTGTTGTTGTTGCACCTGCTCAAGTGGGCCGCAAAGCAATTGAAATTGAATTGTTTGTGTGGCAAGCCGGAGTTCCAGGCATTGCATATTTTGTGGCTGCAACTGCTGCAGCAGCAGCAGCAGCTGTGGCCCAGAGGAAGGAAGGTGGAGAGACGCAGAGAAAGAGGTGACCAAGGAGTGGTTACTGAGGAGGAGTGGGGGTGGTGGTGAATTCCGGAGTTTATTCCTTGGATATTGGCCAGGAAACCATTAAGCCAGATCCCCATAAACGAATAGCCAATGTTTGATTGAACGCATTACTCACGCTTTATAATTGCTGTAAATTAATAAAACCCTAGCCAGCTAGCTCTCTCTCTCTTTCCCCCTCTCTCTATCTCTCCCTCTCTCTTTCTCTCTTGCTCGCTTGCTTGGTGGCTGCCATGAGAATCGCCTTGCAGGCATTTATTTTGTGCAATTTTTTTGTGGCACTGTGCTTGTGGTTTTTATTTGCTCTCTTCCAGCGACTCTATTCGGTTCTTTTTTTTTTGCAGCTTTTCTTTTCCGCAGCCCTGGCACTCATGTCCTCCGCTCCCGTGCTCATTCCCACTCCCATTCCTCCCATTCCCATTCCCATTCGCATTTGAATGTTCATGTAGTTAAAGTTAATCAAATCGTAATTACCCAGCCCCAGTCATTTGGCCGCAGGGCTCCAAACATTTAAAAAAAAAGAAAACTTGTTTAGCTACATGGCCAGCGAAGAATTGCAGGGTCAGAGCGAAGATTTGATGCTCTTTGGCGGGGAGAGAGTTTTGATGGATATCCGTTGGGTTTTGTGGTTTATTTATATATGAAAAAATGGCTATAAAAGCTATATCTTTAGGTTTGGTTATTATATCTTAATAACAAGGATGAATCCAGTAATTTACATTACCTTTTTGAGCGTTTTTTTATTCAAGAAGACAGGGTAATATAAACTATTATTGATCGTATCTGGAGTTTAAGTCTTTGTTATTATATCTAAAAGTATGCAGAATGTATTTTAATCATTTTCAATAATTATTATTATTTTCATTATTTTCGAAGTTTTTTTATTCAAGAAGAAAGGCAAATTCAAGGTTCTTCTTATGTTCATGTAGTTTCCAGTCTTTATTCCGCATAACATATATATTTTTATTCCAGTTACTACTTATCTTCGAGAGTAACACTTTTCACAATCAAACTGGACAACCCCTGCTAGGTTAGCGTGCTCTCTCCTGGCATTCGTAACCATGTCTGTCTGTTGGCCAGGCTAATGCGCAGAAAACATGAGCACATTTGTCATGTGGGAAAACTCGTTTCAGTTGCTTACTCTGCTGCCTAATTGAGTTTTATTAATTTGTGGTCCTGCAGTCAGGAAACTGATACTGATGATGATGATGGCTTAGCCGTGGCGTAGCTGTTGTGCTCTGTCTGATTTAGATGTGGCCCGAGAGAGGCTCACTTGGTAATTGGTGTTGACTTTGTTAAGACGGCACAGTGGCCGCGTTGCGCATACGCCATGTGGCACGCATTCGACTGACACGTCATACTTGGCGTATACTCGTAGCCGCCACACCGCACACCACACACCGCACACCGCACATTCCCCCCTAGCTTCGTGCATTTAACGCGCCTCCAAACAATGTGATTTTCGTGTGAAATTCGACTCGCAAACCCCTGGGGGCTAAAGGCCGAACCAAAACGATGCACTCGATGGCCGTTAACATTAACTGCACCGATGGGTCCGTCGCCTGCTGGTTGGGTTCAGACTGAACTCGGCATTGGCAGGCAGGCCAGCCTGGCAGCCTGGCGATTTTGTCTTGTCCACGACGAGCCAAGCTGCGGAGAGCCGATCGCTTAGGGCCCAAAGCCCCGTAACCGAGATGGAAACGCAGTGAAAAACCAAATATTCCCACACAATCGGCCCAAGACTATGCACCATATGATATATATATACACTAAGCGAAAAGTGGTTAAAATATTTAGTGTATCTGCTTAATATATATCTCTGTGTATAGGCTGTAAAATATATTTATTTATATTTTATGCGGATGAAGGATCATACACTAAATTATAGTTTTTCTCAGAATATAAGATCAAGGGAATTTAATATATTAATACAATGTATATATAAATATTTAAGGGTATGCTATTTATATCTTATTAATTTAGCACAAGAGTCTCCTTTCTTTGAGTGTAGCCCTGCTTGCACTGGACTCCTCAACTCCCCCTAAAGTCCCTTTTTCCCCCCTTATATCTCGCTGTGTGTGTGTGAACTTTTATGGGGCCCTGTGGAGAGCTGTAAGCGATATTTTCGTTGTCACGTTTGCTGTCCTTCATCGTTGTTGCTCTCCGTAATCAGAGTCAAGTCAATTTCCAAATTTGGGTAAGGGGCCTCAATCGGTTCTCATGATTAGCCCTGCTTTTGTGCCTGCCCGGACTTACACAAGATAATCGTTATGTTAATTAATAATTAATTAATTAACTAATTTGCTTGCAGGAAAAAATGCGATATGGATCGAGAGCGCGAAAGAGATGTCAAGGCCCTGGAGCCACGCGACTTGTCCTCCACGGGCCGCATTTATGCCAGAAGCGACATTAAAATCAGGTAAGTCCTTGGCCATTTCCAAAGGGGAACAGGAGAACATGCTTTTATGCAGATTTTAAAATTAAAATTTAAAGAAAAACAGCAACAGTGCAGTGTCATATAGCGATAAATACAGAACAAACATTTGTATATTTAAGTAAAC
Organism: Drosophila baimaii; assembly: GCA_018874675.1. Classification (NCBI taxonomy): domain Eukaryota; kingdom Metazoa; phylum Arthropoda; class Insecta; order Diptera; family Drosophilidae; genus Drosophila; species Drosophila baimaii. The sequence continues at coordinate 117,414 of JAEIIU010044043.1, forward strand.
TTTATTTTTGACAGTATGCGAGTCATATCCTTTATCTTTTTATAAGCATACAAGTTGTATATGTATTAAATATCAAAATAAACAATATAAAAAAAGTATTTTAAGGATACTTTACTTCATCCCTCATAGACCAAAATGGCAGCTCCCCTGTCGCTGCAAATAATCCTCCTTCCCTTTATTGTCGCCGACCCACTCATCATTGTGAATTCCGTTTCCACTTTCGCCTACAGCGCTTCGCCCACCGTCTCGCCAACGATCTCAAACTCCTCTTCGCCCACGCCGACGCCGCCCGCCAGTTCCTCAGTGACCCCCCTGGGGCTGCCGGGGGCGGCAGCGGCCGCTGCTGCTGTGGCAGCTGCTGCCGCCGCCGGCGGTGCCGGATCGGCGGGGGCCAGTTCCTATTTGCACGGCAACCACAAGCCCATCACAGGGATACCGTGTGTGGCAGCCGCCTCCCGGTACACGGCACCGGTGCACATCGATGTGGGCGGCACCATCTACACCAGCTCGCTGGAGACACTCACCAAGTACCCGGAGTCGAAGCTGGCCAAGCTCTTCAATGGCCAAATACCCATCGTTCTCGACTCGCTGAAGCAGCACTACTTCATCGACCGCGACGGCGGCATGTTCCGTCACATTCTGAACTTTATGAGAAACTCAAGACTTCTGATTGCCGAGGACTTTCCGGACCTGGAGCTGCTGCTGGAGGAGGCGCGCTACTACGAGGTGGAGCGTAAGTATCGCACAGAAAGAGGCGCAAGATCATGGCAATATCAATGGAAGCGATAGCTAAGAAATGAATATGAAAAGATATCTCCGACATATTGCCATTATTCTTCGCAGTGCACCCTGGCCCTCGTCATGGCCACCAGCGTTTATAGCCCGCTAATTTGCTCTTCTCTCCCATCTTCCCTCTCCATCCGCCATCTCCGCCTGGTACTGGAACTCCAACTCCAACTGCAACTCCGACTGGCGCCTGCAGCGATGATTAAGCAGCTGGAGAGCATGCGCAAGGATCGCGTTCGCAACGGCAACTATTTGGTGGCGCCACCCACTCCCACTCCGCCGGCGCGCCACATCAAGACGAGCCCGCGGACGAGTGCGTCGCCGGAGTGCAATTACGAGGTCGTGGCGCTGCACATCTCGCCGGACCTGGGCGAACGCATAATGCTATCGGCGGAGCGGGCGCTGCTCGACGAGCTCTTCCCGGAGGCCAGCCAGGCGACACAGTCGAGTCGCAGCGGCGTGTCCTGGAACCAGGGCGACTGGGGGCAAATCATTCGCTTCCCGCTCAATGGCTACTGCAAGTTGAACTCGGTGCAGGTGCTCACGCGGCTGCTCAATGCCGGCTTCACCATCGAGGCCAGCGTGGGCGGCCAGCAGTTCTCCGAATATCTGCTGGCGCGGCGCGTTCCAATGTGATAGGCTCTGGCTCCGGCACCAGCTCCAGCTACAGCCCCCTCCTTTCTGGAGGCTGCTCCTCTGGCTTTGGCCCTGGCTGCTCCTGCTGAGGCACTGGCCTCGGCCGCCGTGGCCTCTGTCTCCGGTTCCGGTGCTGTCCCTCTGCGACGCGGGCGCCTAATCCATGTGCGGTGCAAGCGCTAATTGCCGCTCGAGGGGGTAACTTCAAGGGGTTGATGATTGAGTGGCTCAAAATCTGTTGGGGGAAGGGGTTTATAGCAGCACACTCTGAAATTAAGTAAAGGCTGAGAAGAAAAGAGTTCAGCTTTAGCTTCCAGTGTTTTATAGTTTATATTCCCATTCCCCCCAAACTATATATATCCGATTTTTGGCTGCCACTCCGGGGAGCAGAGATCAGAGCTGTATTTTCCATTGGCTCGGAGCCCCTACGCTGCAGACGCAAGTTCTGAATCTGAATCTGAATCTGAATCCAAATGTTATTTAATGTTTATCAATTAAGTTTGCTGGCACTGGACACAAGCCCACACTCGTGCGTATTATTTAGCATTTAGAGCGCCAAGAGCCCAGCACTGATTTTGTTTATTAGCCTTGCGTTTAAGTCGAATATTGTTTTCCCTAAGCGTACTACATACACATACATATATATATATATATATGTATATATATATAGATGTATAACACACACCTACTGCTAAGGACCTTGAGTTGTTTCAGCGGCCAGGGATCGGCGCTGGCGTAAATTATTACTATGGTAGCGTAACATGAACTCCCGAGAGATCGCAGCGAAAATAGTTTTGTAGGACACACATAATTGATGTAATTGAACTTTTATGAATGTAAACTATGGGATAACTTTTTCAATATATACGAACCGACATCTAAATAGTCTACACCAATTCAAATACGAATCCAATTACAAGCAAATATAGTTATATATTCAACGAAATACAGTTTGCGACCACGCCCTCTATAGAACAACCAACCATTCGAATTGTCTCAATTGAGTATTTAAATAAAGCAACAAACTACGTGTAAGCAGCTTCGTTTCAATTTTATTTGGGAACATTACAAATTTCTAATTCAATTTAAATTTATTTTCAAACGGACAAGAAGCCTTCGTGTGATCGTGCTTTATTCAAGGCGTTTTTTATACATTTTTTTGGGCTTTATCCTGCACCTTAAGGTTTAGAATCTGGTTTAGAATCTGGTTTGTTATCAACTGGTGGTGGTTTATTAATTGATTTTTTACCATCTATTGTTGCGTTACCACCTATAGAAGCTTTTCCAGAATCTTTGGGTACAACCGGAGCCCGCATGTGGTAGTAGCAGTCGGACTGGCATGCTTCTAGCGAAACATACTCGTTCGTCGTGTACATCCTCAGACACTTGGTGGTCACCTAGAAAACCCAAAAAAAAGATAGTAAGACAGAGAGCTTTCAGGGTTGTACCAAAGACTCTAGAAGAACCAAGTAGAGAGAGAGAGTCTTTGGTATATTTCACACAGGGGACAACTAGGAACTTACCTGGATGCAGTCCAAGAGCACGCGGTGAAAGGCATAAAAGACACGGCGTGGCCCATAGCACTCACTCTCGTGGTAATAATAATTCCTTTTCAGGCAGCTGTCGTTCCTCACTGGACAGTGAAGGAGCAGGAGTGATGGATCAGATCAGATCATTGCGGAACCAAGTAATTCTTACCCCTGTTAAGCTGTCCCTGCACGAGGACGCAGTAGATGGCGAGCCAAAGGAACAGCTTCATTGCGAGCACCTCGATGAACTGAGAACTTAACCCAGTTAACAACCGCGAGCTAAGGCCAATTTTTGTGTTTTTCTAATGAAAATAAGAAATAGTTTATTTTATGTATTAGTTCAGTCACTTATTGTTACAAAAAACCTGTACAGAAAGTGATGTAATAAGTGGTTGCAGCTGCCACTGGTAATTATTAGTGTGCCTTAACTCATGGGTGTGAGGAATGTACTTTAGTTATGAAACTACACGTGTTTTAAGTTGTCCAAAAATCCATCTCTTTAGGTGAAAATCTTGCAGATCCAGCAGGATGATTGTCCGGCCTTTAGATTGAATTCGTCAAGGATAAACTTTCTTACTCAACAAAGCCGCTCTGGGGTTCCGAGACCTTGCCAAAAACCTAACTAGTGTCTAGGGATTGCTATCCTTACAGTTGGTCTTGCCAGGATTCGCCTGCCTTGCTTTTATATTTGCCAGTAAGTTTCCACTGAGCTTAATTCGAGTCCTGATTTGGTGCGGCCTCTTCCGACTCCCTTTCGAGGGCGGCTTGGCGGTGAAGCTGGAGAGGTTTCCTCACACGATGGCCTAATCTTCGGTATATGCGCTCTTCTCTTCGATCCTGTGTGTGGATATATTACGTCTCAAGCGGTGCTTCAGTCGGATAATGTCAGCAATCTCACGAGGAATGATATCACTAAGACGGATCCAACTTGGGAATTAAACGCCAACAGAGAGTGAAGATGCCGCCGCACTAACAGTTTGCGACCACGCCCGCTATAGAATAACCAAAGACACTCTACTTACTAAGACGCCGAACGCCATACGATTTTTTTGCACACGCATTTTTCGTGTAGGACATATCGGAACGTCCTAGAAAAGACGGTTGCCATGAAGACAGAGAGAGCGCGATCTAAAGCGGCAACCGCATACAGCGGCAGCCGACGATTTAGATTTTTAAGCTTTCAACTTTGTGAGAGCGGGAGAACGCACTTTTCGTCAAAAAACAGATCATTTTGCTTGCTTATGGTCGTTGCTCATCTTAGAATTTCAGCGTCTTTGGCATAAGCAATCTTTCGAATTGTCTCAATTGAGTATTAAAATAAAACAACAACCTATGTGTAACCAGCTATAATTCAATTTTATTTGGGATTATTGTACATTTCAATTTACATTTAATTATATTTTTAACGGACAAGGGCCTTTGTGGCGGAAACGTGGTATCTCGTGTTATCGTACTTTATTCAAGGCGTTTTTAATACATTTTTTAGGGTTATCCTCAGCTTGCGTTTGGAAGTTCGTCTGTGCCAAGATCTGATTGATCATATTTTGGCTTATCAGAGTTTGGCTTATCAGAGTTTGGCTTATCAGAGTTTGGCTTATCAGAGTTTGGCTTATCAATTGTTGATTTATCAGCTTTTTCAGGATCTTTCTTGGGGAAAACCGGAACCTGCATGTGGTAGTAGCAGTCGGAGCGGCATTCTCCCCGCGAAACGTACTCGTTCTCCTTGTACATCCTCGGACAATTGGTGGTCACCTAGAACAGCCAAGGAAATAGAGAGCTTTCAGGGTTATACATATGTCACAGGGGGGAGAGATAGGAACTTATCACCTGGATGCAGTCGAAGAGAATGCGGTGAAAGGCATAAAAGTAACGGCGTGGCCCATGGCAGGCACTCTCGTGCTTATACCAATTCCTTTTCAGGCAGCTGTCGTTTCTCACTGGACAGAGGAGGAGCAGGAGTGATGGATCAGATTAGATCATTGCGGAACCAAGTAATTCTTACCCCTTTTAACCTGCCCCTGCACGAGAACGCAGTAGATGGCGAGCAAGAGCAACAGCTTCATTGCGAACTCAACGATAAACTGAGGCTTTACCCAGTTAATAACCGAGAACTAATGCCAATTCCTTTTTTTAAATAAAAAATAGTTTATTTTATGTATCATACTGTTATTGTTATAAAAAAAAACTTGTACTGAAAATGAGTTCTAAAACGTAAGAAAAAGTGTTGGTGTAATAAGTGGTTGCAGCTGCCAACGTTAATTATTAGTGTGCCTTAACTCATGGGTGTGAGGAATGTTCTTTAGTTATGAAACTACACGTGCTTTGAGTTGTCCAAAAATCCATCTCTTTAGGCGCCGCCGTGATGTCGGAGGTCCAGGAGGTTGTCTGCTCTGGCCTTAAGAATGAATCCGTCAAGATTAAACATTTCCACTCAATGAAGCTGCTCTGGGGTTGCTGCTATTGCCTTATCTGCGCTGTATGCGCTCCACTCTCCGATCCCATGTGCGAGTATATATCACATCGATTCAACTAGTCCGGATCATGTCAGCAGGCTACCAAGGAATGGGATCACTAGAACGGCTCTAACCAGGGGCTTGAATGCTAACAGAGGGCGAAGCTACCGCCGCAGCTTCCTCAGCTATGTATAATGAAATATCCGTTGCATCATCCAGATCCTGCCAAGAATTGATTTCTATTTTGGGATTTAGAGAAGTCCGATGATCTCCTGAATAAGACGGAGAACTCAATCCCGCATTACGTGGGACGAATCTAACTGTGTAGCCCCGAAGACCCAGAACTGTCAGGCAGACAAGTAAAACAGATCTAACTCATTCATATTTCCTTATTATTATTAAAATATATACTAATTGTATAAGCCGAAGTTTGTATACTCTTGTAGTTTACAATTAGATCGATTTGATTGAATTGAATTTAAAAACCTTACTGGATTAAAAAATTATGAATGAAGACACCGAGCTTGTTGGTTGAACTAAGAACAAAAACTGTATACACTAGATATATAACTTTGTTCTTTTTCAATATATTTCCATCTACTCTGAGAAAAATCTATTTCCAACAATTTTAGAATTGACAAACCTATGGATTTTTTCTTTCAGCTGTTACAATTTTAAAATAATGTTTTACACATTCTAAAAATCGGAGCGATCGGTAAATATATGTATGTATATTAGAATCTAGGTTTTTATATATACATTTTTACACCTCCTGCAAGATGATTTGTCATTTTACTGAAATGGATCGATTGTCGATTCGATCGTACGAACCAATTGCAAACTGCAAGTATATTCGTTTTTGTGGCTTCATTATATGCCTTCACCTTTATCGCCTTAATAAGGTCCTTTGGCACGACCTTCTATGGGAGGACCTCTTTGTTGACCCTCATTTAAGGCAAGAATTTTCAAGATGAGAGCTTTATAGGAATCCTATCCAAGAGGAGCCCGCATGTGGTAGTCGCAGTCGGAGCGGCAAATGTCACAGAGGGGACAGCTAGAATGATCACCTGGATGCAGTCCAAGATAATGCGGTGAAAGGCTGATGGCAGGAACCCTCGTGCTTGTACAGGTTCTTTTTCAGACAGTTGTCGTTTCTCACTGGACAGAGGAGGAACAGGAGTGAATCGATGATCAGATCGTTGCGGAACCAAGTTACCAACTTACCCCTATTAGGGACGGCTCCCTGCACGGCAATACACTAGATGGCGAGCAAGAATAATAGCTTCATGACGAGCACCTCGATGAACTGAAAGCTTTATCCAGAGCTAATGTCCATTAAAAACGCTGCTTAATGTTAATTTTTTAATAATTTCTTCAGGACCCAGAACTAATGATATTTAAAACGCTTTCAGGCAGGAATGTTAAATTAAGTCCAGCTATTTTAAATTTCCCTATTATTTGATTACATAGGCACGCTCCCTTACCATGCGGCTGGGGCTTGGATCTTGTGGGGATCCAACCCCCCAATTTAAAAACCTAACTGGGTTATATAATTATAAAGAATTACACCGAGCTTGTTGATTTCAAAATGCATACAAATTGACCGATTGCTAAGAACAAAAACTGTATACACTAGAAATATAACTTTTCTCTTTTTCAATATATTTCCATCTACTCCGATAAAAAGCAATTTCAAGCAAACAATTTTAGAATTGACAAACCTCTGGGTTTTTTCTTTCAGCTGTTACAATTTTAAAATAATGTTTTACACATTCTACAAATCGACCTTCTATGGGAGAATTTTAACGATGAGAGCTTTATCGGAATCCTATTCAGGGGGAAGCTGCATGGTGTAGACACAGGCATGACGGCAAGCACCCAGCGAATCATACTCGTTCTTCGTGTACTTCCTCGGACATTTGGTGGTCACCTAGAAACGCCAACGAAAGGGAGAGCTTTTAGGGTTATACATATGTCACAGGGGGGACAGCTAGGATGATCACCCGGATGCAGTCCATGATCACGCGGTGATAGGCATAAAAGACACTGCGTGGCTGAAGGCAGGGACTCTTGTACTTCTTCAGGTCATTCAGACAGTTGTCGTTTCTCACTGCACAGAGGAGGAACAGGAGTGAATCGATGATCAGATCGTTGCGGAACCAAGTTACCAACTTACCCCTATTAGGGACGGCTTCCTGCACGGCAATACAGTAGATGGCGAGTAAGAGCAATAGCTTCATGGCTGAACACCTCAATGAACTGAAGGCTTTATCCAGAGGTAGTGCCCATTAAAAACGCTGATTACTGTTAATTATACCCTTGCAGGGTATTATAATTTTAGTCAGAAGTTTGCAACGCAGTGAAGGAGTCATTTTTGACCC